>JAJOZX010009598.1:130000-157875 GCA_023014485.1 Bathynomus jamesi | reverse complement strand
GATAGTTCCCTGGACTTTCGTGATCCCCTTTCTTAAAGATAGGGGTCTCGTTGGCCTCCCTCCAGTCACCAGGCACCTGGCCCATCACCAGCGATTTGTTGAAGACTGTAGCCAGGTGGGGAGCCACCTGGTCGCGCACTTCTCGCAAAACACTGGGGAGAAACTGGTCTGGCCCAGGAGCCTTAAACGCGCTCAGTTTGTCTATTCTATGAGCAACGACTGTCGCGGTACATCTAACACTATCCAGGCCAGCACCTTCGTGCCTCACAGCTGGCTCGGGGATGACGCGGGTATCCTCCCTGGTGAACACTCCCGCAAAGTACTCATTAAGCACATTAGCGATGTCCGCGTCGGAGGTCCGCAGAACGCCGCTTCCGTCCTTTAAAGGACCTATCATGCTTCTAATGGGCTTTCTACTATTAACATAACTGAAGAACTCCTTAGGGTTCCCCTTGCAGAGGCTTGCCACCCGTAGTTCTTCGTTACGTTTCGCTAGCGTAACCTTCGCCTTCACTTCCCTACACAGGCGGACATACGCTTCAGTGTTCTCGTGGGAACGATTGGCCTTCGCCCTCCTATACGCTACTTTCCTATTTCGGATAGCCGAAGCGATGCCACGATTGAACCACTTAGGCTGCGTTGAAGCAGGGGTGACCGGTTTTGAGGGTATGGCAGCAGACTGCAGCACCATAAACTCATCCCGGAATGCACTCCACACTCCCTCAACATCGCCGCCAGCCTCTAACCCCATCTCTGCTACGCTATCCCTGAGGCTAACAAAGTTCGCCCGCCGGAGATCGAGCTTACTGCCTCTCGAGTTACTACGCTTCACCCGAGGGACGCACACACGGAACCTAATAAGACCGTGATCACTCCCGCCCAACGATTCGTCAACGGTGAGGCCAGTGACGAGGTTGTCTTCGGTCGTGAATACTAAGTCTAGAACGCTTTCGCCTCGTGTAGGCTCGTTGACCCACTGAGTGAGGAAGTTCTCATCAGCAAAGTCAACTAGCCTCCTCCCTTCAGCATCGGCAGTCCTGTTTTCCCACTTTATGCCGCGACAGTTGAAGTCTCCTAAAACTACACACACCCTATCCCCTAGCAGGCTACTGAGTTCGGTGTACAGGGCTGTATCCTCCTCGAGGAGGAGATGCGGAGGTCTGTACACCAAGATTAACCTATAGTTCGTCCCTCCCACGTTCAGATCGACGCCAAGCAGCTCCCGTTCTGACCGGAACTGGCAGTCAACCGGACTCAACGTGTCTCTGACGTATATTAGTACCCCACCCCCCTCCCCACGGGTGCGGTCTTTGCGAAACATTCTATACCCGGGAATTTCGAACTCCCCAACGTAGTCTCTACGAGAGAGAGACTGAGAGACTGAGAGACTGAGAGACTGAGAGACTGAGAGACTGAGAGACTGAGAGACTGAGAGACTGAGAGACTGAGAGACTGAGAGACTTTTAGTACAATTTCACACGACTTTAACCTCTTTCAACTCTGAATACAAGGAAGGAATCCGTTTGTTCTCGGTATGAAAATGTCCCGCGTTTCGCTGTTACAAACTGGGTTACAAAATGTTACTCGTTTCACTGTCTGTTTCGAAACAAATAATCGTTATAGGCAATGATCAGTTCTACAACCCTTCAATCAAATTAAAGAAGAAATCATTAGAATAATCCTATTAAATTCTATTTAATTAACAAATAGTTAGTGGACTCTGAGCGGTGAGGCTCTCGTTCGTCCTGTATTGGGTTGATTTGGCCGCTTACCCTGCCATTACTCGAGCTAAAGATGACCCTTGGGGCGTACACTCCCCCCACCTCGAACGAAACGAAAATTTTCATCTATATTAAATTAATTTCACTTCATTTTCTTATAATTAATGTGCATAATATTAATTAATAATGACAAAGTAATATAATTATTATTTCTTATAATGATTTTAACATAAATTTATATTATTTTATTTAACATTGTAATTGATCAGTTTCTCATAATTTCACTTATTTCACAATTATTTTTCATGTAATGATTACAGGTTTATTATAATTCCTATAACCGAATTTAATATCCATATGAGCTACCTCATAGCCAGTGTCTTAACACCGCTTCATGTGGTTATGATTCCACGTAAAACTGTAGGTCCCCTCCATCATACGACCATAGATATTGCGAAAGAGGTTAAGCGACCCATCTTTACATCAATATCCATATAGAAGTGATGTAATGTCACATTTAAGCATACAGGAACACCAATGATGCGAGTGTATATAACGGCTTAAATCAAAACTCGTCCTAGGATTCGGTTTACATAAAATTTTTGTAATTACGCCTAAATAGTAGATTTCAGCCTGTAAAGCGCGTCCTCTTGCAAAAGGCAGTACAGTATTTGTGTTGTAATAATGAAAACTGTATTCCCATATATGTGTACTGCTTATATTTTTCTGAATGAAGTATCGAATTGTTTCAGAGGAGCATATCAAAGCTCTGCATCAAATGATCCCCGGCGTGGTGGCTATGCATATTGAGATGCTGGATGCTGTTTACAAGGAGTCGAAACGATTGCCTCCTATTCAGAAGGTATGGACAGTGACAAGAGTCATTGGTGGTATTAACATCATCATTACAATTAGTGTGTGTGTGTGTGTCACTTTTGTAGTGGAATTAAGGAAATTATAGTTTTAGTGTAGTTGTGAAATGTGTAGGTATTGTCTATTAGTTTTGATACTCTCTTCACAATTAACATTATTCGTTTGTTGATCTCAGAGAAATATACTCTACCCCACCCTTGTCCTTGTTGAAGACAAAAGAAAGATTTCACTCCTACTGAAGTTGCGTCCACCGCAACAAAGTTGGGAGAGATAACTTCAGGTTTACACCGCTCCCAGAACTCTCGCTTCTTAGTGATGAAAAATGAGGTCCATTACGTGGACTACTACTACTATTCTGACAGTGGGGCTTATCACGATCCCTTCTCTTTTGCGGAGTTGACGGTTGCCCTCGCAACTTTTGGCGACTTTGCTGCGGGGGAAGACGACGTCTACTCTACCATGTTGCTTCACGTCTCAGCAGACATGGGGCTGAAGCCAGTTTCGGCTTCGAGATTTGGTTATTTGCATAGTTTGAGGGGTTTTATTTTTTACTTAACTATTTCAGTATTTTTATTATTAGTAACGCTAACAACCAAAAATAGTTAACCTATACTAATTTAGAATAGGTTAACTATGGACTTTTCTTGTGGTCCCAGTTCTACAAGATTTGGCTTCGGCTTCCTGAATGGCAGGCTTCGTCTTTGAAACCGAAGGCCCGGCTTCAGCCCCATGTCTGCGTCTCGGACACTGTTCTTCAGTACCACCTTGATATTTTCAATAGAATTTGGCGAGAACAGGCATTCCCGACCGGCTGGTCTAAAAGCATCATTATCCCTTTCCCCAAACTGGGAAAAGACCACCCTCTCTCATTCAATTTCAGACCAATAACATTGACCAGTTGCCTCTGAAGGTTGATGGAAAAAATGATAAATGCGCGATTGACATTGTACCTAGAGAAATTTAACCACTTTGCCTTCACCCAATTTGGTTTTCGAAAGTATAGATCGACATTTGACGTACTGGCCACTATCGAAAAGTTTGTTCTAGGAGCCAGTGATGGCGAACCACTGACCTGCGGATCAAGTACTGACCCACGAGATAATTTTTAGTGACTCGCGAGCTCTCGTATTTAAATAAAATATGACTTTAATTTTTAATATTTTCTGCCTTTTAATATTTTCTGTCAATTTTGGGTATAATCAGAGAACAACAATCAATAGAAGGAGTAGAGAATCTTATTCTTGCCGAATGGAACTCTCTACCAAATTCTTTTGCATCAATGAAAAAGCTAGCGTTAGCTCTGCTAACAATGTTTGGTTCATCTTATTCATGTGAACAATTGTTTTCCTCCATGAATTTCGTCAAATCCACCACTAGGAATCGCCTTGGCACAGATATGAGTGCTGCGTGTGTGAGACTAAAGACAACTAAATATAAACCTCGGATCAAAACATTAGCAGCTGAAATCCAACAAGAAGTTTCTCACTAAAAATAGTAAGTAAGTAAATTATTGTGACCCAATTTCATTTTTTTAAAAATGAAAAGTAACAAAAATGACCCGCCAGCAAAAAAGGTTCGCCACCACTGTTCTAGACGCTTTTGCAGATAATCACTATATTGGGGCGGTGTTTTTTGACATTGAAAAGGCATACAATACCAACCTGGCGATAAGGTATACTGCTGAAATTATATTCGTAAGAACTTCGACGCAATCTCCCCATTCACTTTCTGACTTAAGGTTGAAAACATTTATTCTACACCACATCCATCCTCAACGAGAGGAACTTCCGCTGACCATCAGAAGGGAGGAATTATCTTCGAAATAATGTTTGAATTGCTCCCCTCTCAGTGAATCGTCCAAGACTGTCTTGGGAGTGCAGAGATCTCAACTAGTATGAGAGGAGTCCATCTTTGCCTCGCCCTTTGGACTTCGAATACAGACCTCTTTGGCTGAAGCCGACCTTCCGTTGGACAAACTCTACCCTCAATCTTACCCTGACATTTCTCCATGGTTACCGCCTACAGTATATCTGCTCATTGTCATTATATTTCCACTTCTAAAGAGCTCTCATCAGAGCAGCAACTTCATACTAAATATTTGGAACATAGTCGGGAGCATGCCGGTTCCACACTGGTATATACTTGATGGTTCTAGGTCGGAGGAAGAGGTCGGATTTGCTGCTAATGTCCGAATAGGCACCCTGCCTTAAATAACTTCAATTTTTACAGCTGAACTTTACGCCATCCTTATAGCTGTCCCTACAGTTCTTCGATCTTCAAAATCAGTTGTCATCACATCAGACTCACTAAACTCCCTCTTTGCAATTCGGAGACTTTACTCTTTGCATCTCATTGTTCAGGAGATCCAAAATGGCCCCGCATTCTCGAAAGTTGAGGTCGCATTATTCAGTTCTGCTGGGTTCATTCTCACTCCCGGGTCCCAGGTAATGAGTGGGTAGATGCTGTAGCAAGGAACTCTGCAAAGATTATTACTTTTATTTAGAGGCGACGTACCCCTCGTGCTCATTACTACACTACTATCAAGTGTAAAATGAAAAGTGCTTTCCAGTACTACTTGGACGTCACACCAAACTACACGCAGTCAAACCCCTTGACCTCTTCATACTCGCCCACGCCGTTGGAATGTAGTCATCGCCAGACTTCGACTGGGACATTGCCGCCTGACGCATGGCCATCTCGTGCGAGGCGAATCATCCCAATACTGCGATGGGTGCATTCTCTCCCTCACAGTGGAACACATCCTAATAGACTGTCCGGAACTTTTAGACCTTAGACAGGAATATTTTCCAACTCCAGCAGGAAGATATACGCTATATCTCCGAGATGTCTTGAATGACGAAGCCGCCAATGCTGAAGGAGCCCTCTTCCAATTTCTGCGGGACTCTGAAAAGCTCCACTATAACTCATATAAATTGTACCCCAAATTTCCCCTGACTTGGGCAACATATGACCCCGAAGTTTAAGTGCCAATAGCACCTTAAGAAATAAGTCAATCGTTTGTTGATCCTAATTGAATGATTGCTCTTCTTTCAGCCAAAGATTCTAATACCTTCATTGATCCCCGGAGAGGAAGTGGTGTTCGAGCGCCTTCGTGTGATCATCCTGCCGGATGGAAGAGAGGAGGGTTTGGGAGGACACCACGGAGGCCCCTCCCTCATACCCGCAGAAGGGGCACTCTTCCTTACCAACTACAGACTCATTTTCAAAGGTCAACCGACGGATCCTCTCGGTAGGTACTCGTACAGTATCCATCAAATAGGCCATACCGTACCCATATACAAGTATGGTATGGGTGATGTAAAATACTTTAGGTTGATGTATATGTTTAGGGTATAATGATACTGAAATAGGTTATTAAATTGTATGATAAATTTTTTTTGTGTAGAAAGGTGGGGCTGAGGGCGTGTGCCCACAAAAATGCCGCGCCCCTTTATAAGAGAGAGAGCCAAAATCAAGGTCTCCGAGGTTCATAGTGCCATTTTATTTTTTATAAATTTGAAAAGATTGTGTAGTGAAGAATAGAGGGAAAGATGTGTGTTTGAGAGCATGCTGGAATGCTCGCAAGGTAGATGAGACAGAAAAAGATCAGCTAAGGAGGACAGTGACAGGAGAAACGGGAGTTCCAGCACTCCGTCTCCTGCCTAATGTCTCCCCCGGAGTACTTCCTTGGTCGATTGGTGTCTACAATCTCCTTAGAGCATGTATTACATGTATGTACGTTATAATGAAACTTCTTTTGTTTGAAGCGTGCGAACAAGTCGTGGTGCGTTCGATGCCCGTGGCATCCATCACGAAGGAGAAGAGGGTATCGGGCAACCAGCATCCAGGGCCCATCAACATGGATCAGTGGATGAACGATGGACTGCAAGTTCGATCCAGCGGATTTCAGGTGAGGAAATAAATTACATCATAATAGGTTGTTGTTATTATTTGGTTATACTGTACTTGTTATATGGGCATTATGGATTGGAAATGGTATAATGGGTATGGTTCGAATTGTAAACTGGTTTCCCCCCTCCCCTATCAGTTGATCAAAGTAGCCTTCGATGAAGAAGTGTCTGCGGAAAGCATTGAGAGCATGCGGAAACAGATCAACCGCTTGCGGCACCCGCAGACCATTCAGCAACTTTTTGCCTTCACCGGGCAGCACCACATACCCCAAACCCCAGCAGGAGGGAGAAGGACAAGCCTGGATATGGGACGTTAAGGTCAGAGAGTAGTCCGGATTACTGTATGTCGTGCCCTCTGGCTCCAGTGGCTGGACTGGTACAATAGTTGATTGATAAATTGCCTTTACTCGAATTTAGGGTTTCGCTAAGAAGACGCTGATGAAGACTGCTAAAGCGGCCGGCCTCAAACCGGCGAAGGGGAACAAGAGACACAAATACGTTTTCCCGAACACCTCCCACAAATCGATGACGTCACCGGGTCCTTTCAGTCTGGCAAATTTGAACACGTTGGGAATGACCAGCGAGGAGATGAATCAGGATGATGATCTCTCTAGTAAGATATCGGTTCTTGTGTATGTATTTGGGGGGGGGCCCACGTCGCAAAACCGTTTCCCTATTAGATCAGCAGTCATTGAATGGGTGACTGTCCTCCGCGTTTTTGGGTGATGTAGCGACGCGTATAAGTGATTAGGATCACGTAAAGTTGGCGGTCCCTTCCGTCACGTGACTTCCTCTGCTGTTACGAAGGGGATCCTATTAAAATTAAGGGTTGATTGGAGTCGTCCTTGACCCCACGATAGCGGTTGCGGTCTGAACATCACCATACATTAGGACGGCGTCAGGATGATGATGTTTTTAACCAAAAAGTTTAACTAATTCTTGGTAATGTGGGTTTTGATGATGCAGTGGTCTTGGGTTTTTCTATTAGTTGATGTTGATACGGGATAATCATTGTAAATTTGATAAATTTCTTCTGACTGCTACTGATCCAGATCATAGGGGGTATTCATGAAAATTAGGTCAACTGAAGACACGGGTTCAAATGTTGGAGGGGGGGGGGGGGGGGGGGGGGGGGTTGAAACCCTGTGAACTGTGTTACAAGTTAGGAACATTTTTACGGTCCTCGACCAATGTTCCCTCTAATTTTTTTTAGTCCGTGTGCGCAAGAAATTTTCGTTGTGCCTACATTTAGATTCATGGTGAAAAATTGTGCCAACTTTTCCGAGCGCTATTATCTTCAAAATGAAATATATATAAATATTAAATACTTAATAAATATTATTTCCATAAGGTGATAGCTCGATCATTACGGTACTGTTAAATGGATATTAAAAAACTGTTTACAATATTATATATTCTTAAAAAAGAAAACATTTTATCCATTCTAAAAATGTGAATAAAATAAAAAATAGTAAAATAAAATTCAACAAAATAAAGAAATAAAATAAAAATAACATTAATTGAAAATGACTATTTTAGTTATCATTTCTCAAAACAATTTTTAGCATTTAGCAATTTAAAATAGACTATCGAGATTAATACATGATTTTATCTATTCACAAAATAGGAATAAAATAAAAAATAATTTTATTTTTTGTAAATTATGAGATAATTACTATTCGTTTTTATGCAAAAATAAGAAAGAGAAGGTTTATATTCAATGCGTTAATGTGTAAAAGAAAAAAATGCAAATACATAGAGTAAGAAAAATCCGAATTGCGCGGACGTCGGCGAAGTCGGGCGGAAGGGGTTAATACTTAAAAGAACGACTATAGAGTATGGTGATGCAAATGGTCAGACCTTGGTGACGGTACATTTTTGAAATTACTTCATTTACTGTCGTTGACTCATGATACGCTTGAGCCTGTGTGCATTTTATTTTGCTGTGTGCGCGGGTTTCACAATGCGTGTGCGCGCGCGCGCGCGCACACCTTAGAGGGAACATTGGCCTCGACCCATTTTCTGAAAGAGGGATCACTCCGAACGGCCGAAACTGGAAATTTGATCGACGGTGCTCCTTAGTTCTATTTGGCGACCAAATTCATGTCGTGAAAAATGATTAACCAAACTTTTACGAACCTAATCTAGCATACGCCTAACCCAGGCATACACAAAGTACTATGTATAGATGTTTTCATTGTAAGGTAACTAATTTAAGAAGTGTTTTTTATATATATATATTATACCGGGTGTACATAAAGTCAGGATCTATTTTTGTGAAGCACTTGGAAATTATATGGAATTCAATCATAAAATGATAAAGTGGCAACATTTATTAAATAATTAAGAGTAGGATTCGACGTGACGCCCATCAGTATCCCTGCACAGCTCAAATCGTTCCGCAGCATTTCTAAACACATTCTGGAGCATTTGCGATGTTATGTTATCTGCAGCAGTTCGTATACGTGTACGTAAGTTTTCAAGACTCGTAATCTTCGTCTGATAGACGTGCGATTTGATAAAGCCCCATGCAAAGAAATCTAAAGGGGTTAAATCTGGTGATCTCGCTGGCCAAGGTCTGTTGCTTCCGCGTCCGATCCAGCGATTTGGAAAACGTCCATTTAGATAATCCTGAACAATTTTGGCATAGTGACAAGGAGCACCATCATGTTGATAGACGACAGTACTAACAATCCTATCCCCGTCGTCTATCAACATGATGGTGCTCCTTGTCACTATGCCAAAATTGTTCAGGATTATCTAAATGGACGTTTTCCAAATCGCTGGATCGGACGCGGAAGCAACAGACCTTGGCCAGTGAGATCACCAGATTTAACCCCTTTAGATTTCTTTGCATGGGGCGTTATCAAATCGCACGTCTATCAGACGAAGATTACGAGTCTTGAAAACTTACGTACACGTATACGAACTGCTGCAGATACATAACCCCGCAAATGCTCCAGAATGTGTTTAGAAATGCTGCGGAACGATTTGAGCTGTGCAGGGATACTGATGGGCGTCACGTCGAATCCTACTCTTAATTATTTAAAAATGTTACCACTTTATCATTTTATGATTGAATTCCATATAATTTCCAAGTGCTTCACAAAAATAGATCCTGACTTTATGTACACCCGGTATATATTATATATATTTTGGGTGATTACAAATGATCTTCTCGATTTTAAACATTTATTATGAAAAACTAACAGCTACAGCGAAAAGCAAGATATACAAATAAAGAACTCAGTTTTATTTACGAGCTATTGAAGTTCAATATGAGCTCCTTTTGTGGCTCTGCAGACATCAAAGCGGTATTCTGTTTCCCTCCATACATTTTGTAGCATATCATACTGAACTTTTCTAACAGCCTCGCGTATCTTTTCCTTCAAATGTTCCAAAGTTGTTGCCATTGTGGAACAAAAACTTAATTTTTTATATAGCTCCAGAGGAAGAAGACAAGGCGGGTTAGATCGGGCGAACGAGCCGGCCAAGGAATGGGCCCCCGACGCCCGATCCAACGATCAGGCAATTGCTCATTCAGGAATGTTTTAACTTCATTGTGGAAATATGGTGACGCACCATCCTGCTGAAACCACATATCAGCTTTGTTCTCTCTCGGCTGGGACATCAGCCACAGCTGTAGCATATTGGGGTAAATGATACCGTTAATTGTTTGTTCAGCGAAGAAGAATGAACCGTACACTTTCTCAGCGGTAAGAGCACAAAACACGTTAACTTTAGCACTATATCTGACGTGTTCAATATTACAAATATAAATTCCTTGAAATATTCTTCGTTTGTATATCTTTCTTTTCGCTGTAGCTTCGTTAGTTTTTTCACAATAAATGTTTAAAATCGGGAAAATCATTTGTAATCACCTGGTATTAGTGCAAATGGTCTTATTGTGTGATTTGGAGTGTTAGGAAAAAGTAGAACAAAACCTCCAGTTACTATGGCAACACCTGAAAAACCCAAATGTTTTGTTTACCCTCATTGGAAGGTAGTTGGGAAGAATTCGGAGCTTTTTGTTTAGGTTGAAGACTAACGAAGTTTGAGGTAGAATTTGGCATATATATATATATATATTATATATTATATATATATATATATATATACATACACGGCGTCCCAAAAAAATGTATACACACTTTAACAGCTGATAGCTCAATTGATGTTTCTTTCTTTCCAAGTTAAACCCATTAGAATTAATAATGGCAGTCAGACTAAGCTTTGAACAAAGGAAATTCATTCTAAAATGTTACTGGAAGTGTGAAAACGCAGTTGATGCAAAGACAGTTTAGGAGGGAGTTTCAAACAGATCCACCAACGCGACTTACCATCACTCGAATTAGAGATAAGTTTGAAGCCGATGGAACTGTTCAGAATGTCCACAAGAAGCGTTCCGGAAGACCACGGACATCGACAAGCCCACAAAACAAGAAAGAGTACTGGAAACGTATCACCAAAGTCCAAGAAAATCTATGCGGCAAGCGAGTCGTGAGGTAGGAATTCAGAATCGTCTGTCCAACGCATTTTGAAGTGCTGTCAATGGAAAAGTTACATTCCAAGATTAGTCCATGCTATTAATGATGATGATGATCCGGACCGAAGAGTGGAGTATTGCGAGTGGTACTTGGCACGATGTGGATGTGGATTGGACGAAGGGGTTTCGTAGAATACCCTCCGCGTTCACCAGACCTCACACCACTAGACTTTTTTTATGGGGATACTTAAAAGACAAAGTCTACGCTATAAAACCTGCAACAGTCGCTGAATTGAGAGCAGCCATTGAACGACAATGCACACAAATACCAAACGAAATGTTTCGTGATGTTTGCGATTCCATTGCTTCGCGTTATCAGCAGTGCCTGGACCAGAACGGACGTCAGTTTGAAAACAGGCGTTGACAAAACAATTAAATAATGTCTGTAGATTCTATTACATTTTGAAAATGAAATGTATTTTAATAAACACTGCCTTTATAAGTATTTAAAGTGTGTATACATTTTTTTGGGACGCCCTGTATATAATATATATATATATATATATTATATATATATATATATATATATATATATATATAATATATAAACACCTTTGGTCTTAGCTATAACCTTTGGTTAGCTTCCGCCCGAATTGTTCATTGTGACGAAGGTCAAGCTTTTCACTCCACCTTAGACCTACAGTTTAACGGAATCCGAACCACGCCCCATCAGCAGCCCAGCGTCTTAACCACTAGGCCACCTAGGGTACCTATTTATCTACCAACCACTTTCTTGTGTGGAAGGATGAACAGCTGGGTTTTGCTGCGCGCCGGCTGCCGTCGGGTCTCTCGAACCCGGGGCCAATGGATGCGTAGTCAGCGACGCTAAGCACTACACCACCGAGGCGCGCGCGCGCGCACACACACACAGAGTATATCACGGAATCTGTAAAACTAGGGAGTTGAGGTTAAGTCGTGATACTTTCGTTAAAACTAACCAAAATACATACATACATACATACATACATGGGGGGGGGGGGGGGGGGGGGGGGGGACGAAAGTAATGCCCCTTATTGTATTTACGAACTGAAAAAGAGGCATCATCTTCATTACCGACCCTTGTGTATACACACACACACACACACACACACACACACACACACACGGACGGACGGGAGAGGCACAATTTATTTGAAGAAAGCTGTGGTAGGTTGATGCCTACTATCGATATCCTCCGTTGATATCCATTGACAAGTGAAGTTGATCCCCTCTATTTATACTCTGTATTGATAATTTGCACTGATGCCCCAAACTTTCCCTACCCCTTAAAAAAGTAATAATCCGTATTGGTCAGGCGGTTCGAATAAGTGCCGGTTGACGCGAATGAGAAGTCCTCTACATCGTAGTGCCGAAGAGCTGGAGTTCGGGGGGCGGTTGTCCCCCAGTGAGTGCCAAGGGAGTCGTTTGTAATACGAGTGGCAGTAGTGTTGCGAATTGTGCCCTTATTGGTATAATGTAGATGGACTGATACTAATTTTGTGGGGAAGATTTTCTTGCTTGAAACGTGTTTTATCCGAGTGATATCGTGTTTTAATTTTTTTAGAGGTGATTTGCTGTTTTTGTAGTATGTGTAGTGATTAGGGAGAGTGATACATACTACTAGTAATGACACATTTTGAGTAGGCTTTCCACTTTTTAACGTATTAGATCTCCCATGCTATTAATTAAAGTGGCTTACGTTTAGTACTTAGTACAGTAGTGTTACATTACTCTGTAGTGTTTTTTAAGTGAAGATCGTGTACGGGTATAATTCCTGTGTAATGATCGTACTTCTTGTGGAATGTAAGTAGTATGGTGGCACCATACTACTAATGTCTGATCAGTATGTACTAAGATTTTCTTTTTACGTACGTGTACGTATGCATAATAATGAGCGTTTCTTATGTAGGATTTGATAGCGTGAAAATTCGCATGTTTTTTGACACGTAACATAGATATGAATTAATAAAAGTAAATTAAACATTGTCTAGTGAATTTAGATAAAATACACTGTATTTAAATTAGAATTTGGACTCAGTAATTTTTCATTACAGAAAACTTTTTGGCCTAACGTCGATTAATGTAAATTATATTAAAGTAGATTTTAATATTGAACATACATATATATTGTAGAATAAATATATAATATAAATATATACAGTATACTGTACATTTAAATATTAATAAAATTGAAACAATATTTAATATCTTCTCATCTCCTTCCTTTTGTTTCTTTTCTACTACTACTAGTTGTTGATGAACTAGAAATAACGGGTATGAACAGTGATTCAGGTAGTACCCACATGTCCTTGGGTATTGGCATGCTCTCTAGAGAGGTGGATAGCAAGACGCTGGAGAAGCTAACAGAAAGGAGCTACTACAAGGATTATCAGAGATTGGGACTAGGTTCTCTGAGTATCAGCTCAACTACGTCGTCTACTAGTAGTATTAGGCCTAAAGGGGAGTTCAGAGTAACTTCTTGTAACTCTAATTACCAGTTGTGTAGGAGGTTAGTAGGGTACGCTCTCTCTCGTGCTGGGTAGTTAGTTGTATATATGTTTAAATAAGGTGCAGTCTCGGAAAAAAGTTTGCCTAGGAAAAAAATTTCTAAAAAGCAAAAATTACTAATTAGTAATATTGTTTTCCTTTTCATATTTTACCCTTTTTGTTAGCAGTAATAAAATTTCAAGAGGAAATCCCATTCATTACCGACTAGCAATTTTTTATACTTTCTAGAAAAATTTTTAGGTAAATTTATTTCCAAAACTTTGCGTACATAAACTGTTTCTTCTACAGCTATCCGGCCCTTTTATCCGTGCCCTTTGTCATTAGCGACGAGTCCCTTCATCGGCTAGGCCGTTTGTACCACCAAGGGCGCCTCCCTGTTATCACATGGAGGCACCCCAGAACTAAAGGTCTTCTCCTGAGGGGGGCTGGATTCCACTCTAAAGGCGTGGCCAGCATGCTCAAAGGGCCTCAGTCAGGATCCTCAGGTGGGAAAATCTGAGGAGGTTCCGAGACCTCCTGTTTTGCGAGGTGCTGTAGCACCTCTTGGTACCCATTGGTGGCATAAATTGGAGTAAAATTCCAGATGCTAGACGTGGTTCATAGACAGATTCCAGAGATTCCATAGGTCCTAATTACTAACTAAACCTAATCAACTTGCCGTAGCTTAACGTAACCTAATTGAACATATTACCAAGCTGTTATAAATTCTGTCTCCGAACTGCGTCTCACATCTGGAATTTTGCCTGAATTGGTATTATAGTTGTGGGAAAATGAGCGCTATTTATTATTTGGTATTAAGTTCAAGATGATTATCGATAATACTGGTTTAATTTTTATCGCAAAATTATCTGTTCTTGTTCAGGAGCCGTGAGCGAGACGCTGGAGCAGGACAAGTTCCTCTCTTCTGTCGTGACTGCCACTCCAATGCTAGGCAGAGACCTTTCTTCGTTCAAGCTCTCTGATTCCTCCCTTTCCATCGATTCTTTGGTGCAGGGGGCGAAAATTCAAGGGGTCGTATCCCCCAATGTGGATCTCAAAGAGATTAAGGACCTGAGTCTTCATTATAATGCCCTCTATCCAACTCTTACCCCGAGATTATTAGAAAAACAAATCCTTTATCTAAGGCTATGAACACCCTGCGGTAAGTGGGACCCGTAAATTGTATTTTATTGGCATTCTGGGTAAGGCTTTTTCAGAAGGGTATGATAACAGGATATACCGAAATAGAAACTAATACTTGATCGTAATAACTTTGTACTGTCTGTCAGACGGGTTGGCCGAACCTCGACGTCTGTCTATTAATATGTTTGGTACTTCGTTTTAATACCTCAGTTAATTAACTAAGACGTAACTTGTACCTAGTACGATAAGTTGCGAGTAACCCTTTAGGCTGGCCGCACGCAGGATCGTCTTGCTACTCACGACTGACGACTTGGGTCGTGACGACTAAAGTCCCGTGTGATTTTACATTGACAGAATGGGAGCCTCACACACTGCAGCGACCGCGACGCGATTCTAGGAATCGCGGTCGCTGCAGTCTGCGGAGCTCCCATTCTGTCAATGTAAAATGACACTCGACTCGAGTCGTCACGACCCAAGTCGTCAGTCGTGAGTAGCAAGACGATCCCGCGTGCGGTCGGCCTTGGCGTCTTTGTCATGAGAAGGGTAGCGAAAGTCCGATACTTGTAGTATACACTCTTCCGAACTAACATTTGATGAGACTGCGTTCGACTCGTGGTATGTGAAATAAGTTAGCTCTGGAGTTGCTGTTTTGCATCGTCGGTTAATAGGTTACCTATGATACTAATAACTTCTACTGTAGGTTTAATCAACATTTTGATTTATGCTGCTCCTCTTCGTCTGATTAGTTTCTTTTTGCTGTTCTGATAGGTTAATTTAGCATCATTGCTTTTGCATTGATAGGACCTCATGGTATGTTACTGTAACCTATACTATTTTGCTCATCCATTATTACTCTGTAGAATTCTGATGTATGGCTTGTTAGAACTAGTTAGAAAGTTTTCAGGCAACTAACGATCATCTGGACTAATTAGCCTTCGTGTAGTGCGTATATACAGGGTGTACATAAAGTCAGGATCTATTTTTGTGACGCACTTGGAAATTATATGGAATTCAATCATAAAATGATAGTGGTAACATTTATTAAATAATTAAGAGTAGGATTCGACGTGACGCCCATCAGTATCGCTGCACAGCTCAAATCGTTCCGCAGCATTTCTAAACACATTCTGGAGCATTTGCGGGGTTATGTTATCTGCAGCAGTTCGTATACGTGTACGTAAGTTTTCAAGACTCGTAATCTTCGTCTGATAGACGTGCGATTTGATAAAGCCCCATGCAAAGAAATCTAAAGGGGTTAAATCTGGTGATCTCGCTGGCCAAGGTCTGTTGCTTCCGCGTCCGATCCAGCGATTTGGAAAACGTCCATTTAGATAATCCTGAACAATTTTGGCATAGTGACAAGGAGCACCATCATGTTGATAGACGACGGTACTAACAATCCTATCCCCAATCAGCTGAGGTTCACGGAATTGCTGCAACATGTCCAGATAAATAAGCCCTGTAACTGTAGCTTCAGCAAAGAAAAAAGGACCATAAACCTTAGATTTTGTTAAACCCATCCAGACATTAACTTTAGGTGAGTCTCTTTCCCAAGTTTGGACGAAATCATTCGGTCTTTCATCTGCCCAAATTCGACAGTTGCGGCGATTTACTTTTCCACACGTATGGAAAGTGGCTTCATCACTAAAGAGAATGTTGTCCATTAAATTATCACTCCAGATTTGTTCTAAGAGATCAGCACACACAGCACTTCGTCGAGGGAAATCTTCCTCATGTAAATCATGTAAAACCTGCAAATGATAGCTTTTCTTCCGCAAATTAACTTTCAGAATTTTGTGCACAGATGACGTCGGGAGGCCGTCTGTGTGATGCAGCACGAACGGACGTACGTGGCTCCTCAGTGATAATTCCGCGTACTGCATTCACGGTAAGATCTGACATACACGGTCGTCCTGATCTTGCTTCATCATTTACAGATCCCGTTCGTTTAAATTTGTTCACCAATTTTCGTATTGTCTTGTCTATTGGCCCCGGCTTATGAAATCTCCTAAACTTCTTTCTGATGTCATTGTATTTCTTTCCCTCGATTCGCCAAATTACTATTGCCACACGCTCTTCTGTATTCATTCTAAGGGCTTCTGAAAAGAAAAATAGAAAAAAATAATTTCACAAAAATAGATCCTGACTTTGTGTACACCCTGTATATATGAGAAGGAGAGTACAGGGTTATTTACAAAATTGTTACCAGTGTAGAGGAATATTTCCTGTATACCGGTAACATTTTTATGAATAATCGTGTATTTAGATCTTTCTTGTAAATAGGGTGTCGCCCTACTTTTAAGATGTTGCTTTACTGCAAGGTTCAGCGCAAGCAGTATAATGTTACTTTTATTAATTAATTAATAATAATCTTAAATTATTAATTTTGGGTTAATTATCAGGTCATCCCATAAGTAATGTCGTTTTTTAGATCGGAATTTGAAGGACAAAAAAATTCAACAAACTTTTTAATCTAGTATATATTTTCCATCGGAATCAATGACACTGCCAACGTCCTACAAGCTTTTCAATGCCAGGTTTATAAGATTCAGGCGGTTTTGAGGCAAAAAACGTACAAAGACTGGTGTGCAGGTCATCTAAAGAAGTATACCGTTTCTCGTGAAGATAGTTTTGCAGACTCCTGCAGAGATGATAATCTGAAGGCGCAAGGTCTGGAGAATATGGAGGATGGAAGTTTTTCCCACCCAAGCTCCTCAATTTTTGCGTAAGTGATCCGAGCGGTATGAGGACGTGCGTTGTCGTGGTGGAACACGATTCCTTTCCGATTAACCAAAGAAGGTCTCTTCTTTTAGTGCAGTGTTCAATCGATTCAGTTGTTGACAGTAGACTTGAGCGGTGATTGTTTGGTTGTGTGGTAAGGTTTCAAAGTGTATTACACCACCTTTATCCCACCAAACACTAAACAACACCTTCCGAGGGTGAAGATTTGGTTTTGGCTGTGGTGTCGCTGGTTCTCCGGCACAAACCCACTGTCGACGGCGCTTAACATTCTGGTACAGTATCCACTTTTCATCACCAGTCACTAAACGGTGCAAAAACGGATCTTGGAGTTCACGGGAATGAAGAGCTGTGCTAATGTTTACCCGCACCCTCAGATTGTCGACCGACAATTCATGTGGCACCCATTTTCCTAACTTAGGCACTTTCCCGAGTTGTTGCAAATGTCGATGGATGGTGGACGGGTATGAATAGAGTTTCTGGGCCAATTCTTCGACAGTTGTTGAACAGTCTTTTTCAAATGCGGCTAACAGCAGGTCATCATTAAACTCAGCAGAGCGTGCTGCATCTGTCAAACAGCAGTCACCATTCCTAAACTTTTGAAACCATCTTTGACATTTCCTCCCATGCAGAATATCGTTGCCATAAACGTCTTGAATGTTTCGCGTTGCTTCAGTAGCACTATTCCCTTTTTTGAACTCGTAAAGCATTATATGCCTGATATGCTCTTCTGATACCGCCATGTTTGTGAGGGGTTCACATAAAGCAAAACACACGTCTTCACTGGTCAAGGTCTGTAAAGTATGTAGCGAAACACGCTAGATCTCCTCTTAGCTATAACCTTCGGAAAATTTATACTTAAACAGAATAGGACTAGTTTAAACTTAATCTATCGTAAAAAACGACATTACTTATGGGATGACCTGATAGTAAGTGTTAAGATGTACTTCAACAATTCGGGGATGTTTGATGATCATAATTATTTTCCAGTCGTAAGGGTACCTCGTACCCCGTGGTAATTGTGATATGACGTTATAAATTCTCTTCAAAGTCGTATTACCCATCAGGATATCCTAGTGAAAGAGCGCTGGCTGTTAATCCGAAGTGGCTGGTTCGATTTTCGGCTCGCGCGATTTCAGGTTTTGAGCGATTGGGGTGGGTGGGGGTGTTCTCTGAGTCTTCATTGGTGTGGTAGTGGTGGTTCGGGTGTCACGTTAAGCTGTAGGTCCCCTCCGTCATATAACGGAGTTTATGGAAAACCTTTTGAGAAAGTCTTAAGAGAAGTAGTGACACTACAGTACAGTACTGAATCCTGTCTGTAATAATCGGTAAATACACAATACAAAAAAGTCCGAATGTTTCTACATTAGCTTAGGCTACGTGAATACACTTTTGAGTAAGCGACACTAACACGAAGTAGCGGTAAACCCACGTCAGTTGGCCTTAAATGCAACTTGACATCGTTACACTGATAACTAGGTGTTCTTGCGAGTTTAATTTTTCAGTAGGCTCATTTGCCGTTTGACCTAATAGGCTATACGTTTAGGCCTACTTTTAAATCTAGCTTCACGCTTTTGTAAGGACTCCAATGTTTTTGAGTTTGGTGGGTATGTAGATTTCGTGTTATGGATATGTTGATGCGTCGCTTTTAATCTTGACTTTGCTGTCGCCTTGTAGCTACGCTTTTTTTTTTTTTAACGCTTTGCTATGTGGAATATGTTTTGTTGCGTGTCGCTTCGTTTATTAAAACTACTATTTATTTTGCACGTTAATTCATATATTATTATTATTATTAATTTGTAATTTTAATGTCGGTATTTTTTTTTTAGTGATATATATATATATATATAATTATTATACACGTGAAGAAGTAGTAATGAAGGTTGGTTGGTTGATGACTTGTTGCGCACCGTAAACCTGTTTTCATGTTATTAAATAGCACGCCATTTTGATAATACACTTTTATGTCGTGGAAAAGCAGCCTCTTATACATCATCGAACGAACATTAATTTCATTGACATGAACTGTAGTACACTCATCTCATTTGTAGCGTTTCATAAGAAGAAAAATGACGACAACATTAAACAGTTTGCTTGAGGTACTGCTTGAATAAAGTGTAAGTTTCTTTTTTCTCACTTGAATATAGATGCCAGTAATACCTTAAGAAATCAATCAATCAATCAATCAATTTGAATACAGAACTCTCAGTTGACACATATCTGACGAGGTTAGTTGTTGATTGAATAAAATGTTTTCCGGTCTTACCGACAACAATGTGATGTCGTTATTAACGGCACTAAGTACGTCTCTTCTCTCTTCACACGTACATACATGTTTTGATTAAGTATTTACGTACATTGATGTTCTTTTTTGGGTTAGAATGGAGACACCAACTCCATTGGACACGTTTCTTCTTATTGCAGTGTTTCTTAACCCTTTGTCGGGCAGTGTGACTTTACTGATTTTGTTCTGGCTATCACCAGACAATTTTATTCAGTGTCGGAAAGACGTCTATGTAGTAAAAGATTAAGCAAACGTCTCTCAACCCTTCACTGCGCAGAGGTCTTTCCGAGACTGAATAAAATCGTTTGGCGTTAGCCAGAGCAAAATCAGTAAATTAACACTGCGCGATAGTGTTAACAGATTTGGTTCTACACCCCTCAACCCTCCTGAATCAAAATGGCAGTTTCTCCCACATCTCTGATTCACCCGATATCAAAACATTGACACTGAGATGAACCATCGGGTGTTATCATCTCCCAGCAACGGTCAGAGATTCCCTTTTCATTACGAAGGGTTTCGGTGTATCCCATCAGCATTACCCACATCACATTTGGCTCAGATGGATCAACACATTCAAGTTTCTTGTATAGAAAAACGATGGACAGTGATAAACCATACGATTACCAACGAGAGATTGATTCGAACGACGTTATGACCTCTCGGTCTTCAAATACATCAAAACTTACCCAAAAACGTAGACGTCACCTCGAACCTCAAAATTTAAAGGTTGCGCGCGCACAAAAAAAAAAGACCTTAAACTCCCAAAAATCGCCACCAGAACATAGAGGCATCTCCACCTTCATCTTCCACCATTAAGGTAAGTTCAGAATCCCGTACGGATCAAGGAACAGGTACATCGTCTCCCATCACGATGACCACATCTTCGTCTCCTTCATATCAACATCAGACCAACATCAGTGCACTAGAAAAATGATTTGTACACACGACTTCTGCAAGAGGATTGATTAAATATTATAATATCTTTGTTAGATATCTACTTTGCTACGAACATTTATGAATAAATTATATTTAGATTGGCTTCGAAGACGCGGATAACGTTGATATCCCCGCCAGTTCCTGAAGGAGATATAACGGTTTGAAGTTCCCCTCGCATATTTATTCCTCTCTAATTCCCGCTGCAAAATTACTCGACGGAGTTGAATCGACCGTTAACCCACCGAATTCAGCCAGCCAGCCAGCCAGCCAGCCATCAACCATTTAAGAATGTGGCAAAACCATAGTAAAAGACAGTCCCTTTTCGGTAACTTCTAAAAGACAACCACCATCATTACTTTTAACAAACGTCAACGCTCGTTTTTCAGTACACAGAAAGGCTAATAAATACAGATTACAAGCTTCCTCCACCTCGAACGGAAATTTACAAAACAAAATTTTACGAACCCGTTACGAGTCGTCTTGTACGATTCAGAAACAAAACGATGCTGAGACACCATCAATCACAACTGAGGAATCTATTGACGCATATTGGACCATTGGTCTCAAGATGATGGAAACATTGTCTATGGAATTGAATCTCGCTTCATACAGTGAGATTTATTTTATTTTAGCCATTTGTTTTTTACCAATTTATTTATTTTTCTGTTCATTTTTTTATTTTTTGTTAAAAAATAGAAAGGAATCTCAAAGAAAAATAATTCGTGAAAAATCGCTCGTCTTCCAACGGCATATTCATATAAGAATTCGTTGACTACATTACTTGCTATTGAATACAAAATTGAGAGTTGATGCAAATGTGTACGAAGGCTGCTCAAAAAGTAAGTTTACAAGGTGTTTTGAAGAAACTTTTATTACAAGTGTTTCAACAACAACTTGTTACCAAAGCAACACCAGAGGCGCCAACATAGCCACACAACTAAACAGCCTCTTCATTCTTAAAAGTACAGAACATACATACCACATCAAGCAGGATACTCAAACTCCTCCCCAGACATAACGTTCTGTTCCCCCTCACTAGCAACACACACACACTGGAGAACAAAAACAACTGTCATCAGACCACCTGCCCATCATCATTACAACACGTTCTACACACTGCCCCGGCAGCCTTAGGCACACTACTTAAAGAAATTACAAGAAAGCTGATTGGGAACAGTTCAAAATACAGATTGAGGAACAATTCACCACATTAAACAGCACACCCATCATAAACATCAATACAACACTCAAGACATTTAATCAGATCATCATCAATGCAAACAAACACATACCCAAGGGCAACGTTAGGAAATACAACCCAAATTACACGAGAAATAGCCCACCTCATAAGGCAACGTAACAACCTCAAACATAACATACAAACACCACATACGAAGCCATAAAACAGCAGATACAACAGTTTAACACAGAAATAAACAACAAACTTAAAGAAAAACAGAAACATTTAGGGAATCATAACACTAAACCACTCCACAGATACATCCAGGCTGTACAAGACTATAAACAGCATTACCCACTCCAACAGCGGCATTCGCACCTCACACGCGGCTATCTGTCGCAGCCAAAATAATATCCCAACATATACACAAGCAGCTAACATTCTAGCTAATCACTACGCAAAGATAAGTCACTTAAACAGAGACAACAACCAGAAACACGCAGACAGACAAACAGCCAGACACAAGAAAACCTACACACTCGACACGACCTTTACACCCTTCAATACACCCCAGCTCACCAAGATCATCAAAAACATTAAAAATTCGAAGGCTAATGGACCAGACAACATATCTAACATACACCTTAAACCAGTGGTGCACAAACTTTTTGGATGTGAGGGCCAAACCAACCATCTGTTTTATATGTAGGGGCCAGATATATAGATATTCTATTTTTTATAATAACCAGGGGTAATATTTCAGATTTTTCTTTGGGTAGCTAACTTTTTCATTGAATTGAAAAGACCCGTGGGGCCACTGAAAAGACCCGTGGGGGCCACATTTGGCCCTCGGGCCAGGGTTTGTGCATCACTGCCTTAAACACTTGGGTCCACAAGGAATACTAGCTCTCACAAACATCAGCACATATTCATACCAACACTGTATTATTCCTGACATATGGAAACAAGGTAAAATTATTACACTACTCAAACCAAACAAAATACAACAGAACCAGCTTCCTATAGACCCATTACTTTACTATGCACACCTTCCAGAGTAACAGAAAGACTAATCATACAAATCACCAACCCACACACCACTATCGCCTACTCAACCTGGATTCAGACCTGTCCACTCAACCACGACATTACTCACTAACCTCACGCAGCACATCATGGATAACATCAACTTCAGACGACCAGCTCAACGTACACTATTAGCAACAATAGACATTAGTAAAGCATTTGACGCTATCCCACGCTTTTCTCTCATAAACAAAATACTCAACACAAACATGCACAATAAACCAAAAGGTGGCTGAACAACTATCTTTCAGGAAGATACTCACATGTCACATTTAATGGCAAGTCATCCAAAAACAAGCTTTTTCCGAACGGGGTTCCTCAAGGCTCTGTTCTCTCACCAACACCAACTTATACATGCATGACATTCCAACACCCATAGATAACAAGCTTACTTTATCATCATATGCAGATGACATCACTCTAACATCCACCCACAACAACATCGACACCGCTACAAATAACCTACAAACATACATAAACAGTATACAAGACTGGCTCACACAAAATAGACTCAAAGTAGCGCCCTCAAAATCAACTATCACCTTGCTTACAAGCAACATAAAAGAACACCAGATAACTTCACAGCTTACACTAAACAACACCAACATTCCACACACACACAAGACCAAAATACTTGGGGTCACATACAACACCTCATTATCTTTTGCAAACCACATTCAGGACATTAAAAACAAATGTACGTCAAGACTTAACACGCTTAGGGTACTAACAGGCACAAACTTTGGACACCAGCAGGAAACAACAACACTCTTATACAAACAATATATTCGCTCAGTTATGGGCTATGCTAGCCCATGCTGGGCACCCATTATCTCACACACACAAACACCTTACAGACAATACAAAACAACGCACTTCGTATCATTACAGGATGCACTCAAACAACACCAATAGAACACCTGCACACAGAAACAAAGATACTGAAAGTTAGGGAACAGTTAGACATGAGGGGAACACAATTCATGGCGCGACAACTAACCCACAACACACTTGCCACTACATGTACAATCATGCACCGACACTTCGCACCATTAAGGTTAACACCAGAGAGACACTATAACCAAATACTCCATTCCATACCACGCCCCACAGACATCACACAGTACAGAAAACACACACACACACACCCCGAACCCACAAAGCACTGACACGACTTGGTCCGAATGCGGTCCTAGGTGCGAAGCCGCCACCCATTAACAGGCCAGAGATCAGCCTGAGCAGATAGGATGGAGTTAATTTAGCACGATTCCGATGTGGACATCACCCCAACTTCCAGACATATAAAAGACTAGACAACTCCACAGACGACACCTGCCACCTGTGCAAGGAAACACCACAAACAATTGAACACACTAGGACAAACTGTACCACACTAGCACAACATAGAACACAACACAACACAACATCACTAGTGCGCTGAACCTCTGGTCCACTCCGGAGAGGGCGATAGGTTACCTGCGTGCCGCCGGCTTGCTCGATCAGGGTGGGCTGATCGGCTAAACAACAACAACAACAACAACAACAACAACATCTACTTTTCTACATAATGACGAAACGGATTCAAACATTTGTCGTAGCGTGGGACAAGCTTTCCGATGCTGGTCGAGTAAAATGTAAGATCCTTAGTTACTAACCAGTTCCGTACGGCCGCTTCTGCATCAGGATCGTTTTGAAATTACCTCGGAGGTTGTTCCTTTGTAGATGGAAACAAATGGAAGTCGCTTGGTGCAAGGTCAGAACTATCGGGGGGTGAGTGGGATCAATGACTTCCCAGTGGAACGATTCGAAAAGTTGGCGTGTTTGATTTGCAGTATGAGGGCGTGCATTGTCATGTAAGAACACCACACCTTCAGTAAGCAACCCGGGCCGTTTTCTTCTGACAGCCGTGCGGAGTCGCTGTAAAGTTTCGCAATAAGAAGTGGCATTTATTATTGTTCCTTCACTTACCAGCTGATGGTGCGCTCTTGAAGTTTTTGGTTCGTGGTGACCCCGGATGTTGCCACTTTACAGTGTTGCCACACATGCCTAACAAAATATTGTACTATGCATAATGCAGCGGCAAATAACCTTGTAAACTTACTTTTTGAACAACCCTCGTACTTTGTAACTCTAGGGATGTGATGCTCTCTTTATCAATGTTATACTCGAGTGATGGATTCTTTTTCCCAAGAAAAAGGTAGTTATTTGCTTGTAGGTGAAATGTTAACCAGGATCAATATCCCATTCCTCACTCATTCGTAGTCTACTTAACCCGTGCGGGTGACGCTACTCATTTCCTCTCAAAAACTACTTGGATCGAAGGCGTCTAACATCTGATAAACCGCGTAATACCACTGCCAACATAGACGTGAAATTAGTACTCTGTCCATCAGAACTCTCAAGCCATGAGAAGTTACTTGGCAGTTGTCATGATCTCTACCAATAAAACTCTTAGGCCGGCCGCGCGCAGGATCGTCTCACGACTCAAGTCGCCAGTCATGAGTCGCGAGACGATCCCGCGTGCGGCCGGCCTTAAACGAACACGCATTCGGACGGCAAAAAAAAAAGTCCTACAGAGTAGGTGTCTCGGTTCTAATAGAAAAAGACCGTGTGTGTGGTGTGAGGAGAGGACAGAGGGGGAGATACTTTTTTGTTAAAATCTAAAAAAAACTAAATCGTCAGTTACTTCACCACGCGTTTGTCACTCGAGAGACCTATATTCAAACAAAGTTTTTGATACTGTATTAAAGTAATTCCTCAAGCAAGAAGTTTGGGGTGGTAATGCTTTCTGAACTGCTGCTGTAGTACCAAAAAGTACCTTTTATTTCGTGGGTAGGGATCACATTTCTGTAGTTACTTAGTTACTGTTTCTCTAAATATTGGGAAGATATAAACCAGGGTTGTCTAACCTTTTTTTTGAGCCGTGCACCCCCTGACCAACTCATTTCAGCGCTTGCATCCCCCCCCCCCCCCCCACCTTCTAGAACCCTCTGTGTCAAAAAAGAGAATGAAAAAACGTTCAAAATATATGGAAAGCAAGAAAACGAATGTATCCCGGGGGTCCCTCAAGCACCCCCTGGAAATGTTCTGTGCACCTCGGGTTCGGCAACCCTGATATAAACCATGTTGGAGTATAGAGTAGTGGATTTCCTAGGATCTAAGGATTTGTTGGGATGTATATACATACGTTTGTAAGTTCGAATGGGCTTATTTTTCTCATTTTCATACTGCATTTGTCAATAGGGAGTGTAATAGGCTATAGCAGTGGTTCTTAACCAGGGGGGCGCGCCCCCCTAGAAACAGGAATTTCTCTAATTGTATTTGTTATTCTCTTAACGAGAGCATGGGCTAATATTGAGAATGTTATTTTGATTGAAGGGGGGCGTGGAGGGAAGGACCAATTCCTAGAGGGGGCATGGTAGTAAAAAGGTTAAGAACCACTGGGCTATAGGATCCTGTAATCGCTTATAGGATCCAATAGGTTATGGATTATATGTATGTGTAATAGGATAACGTAAGTCAGTACAACCTATTTTACGTTGATTAAAAGGCCTAATAAAATTTGCAGGCTACTTTTGGAATATAAATCCTAGGAATGTGATTGTTTTCTATATCCTTTTCGAACTATGAATTGTGTGTGTATTATATACTCGTATATATAAATTACTTATCGCATGACTTATTATGTAAGGCATGAGCATGTAGCATAGCGCTTCCCTTTATGCATTAATAAGCATATTGCATGAGTCCTGTCACATAGTATACATACCGTATTGCATGGGATATTTATGGGGTCAGGAGGTTTGGAGGCTTTCCTCAGGGTGACCTTCAATGTATTTGGAGAGAGATTTGATGCCGACACTTGCCCGTGGGGCAGGCTCTCAGCGGGACTATGCAAGATGAGTGCGTGTTCTTTTATGCTGATCCAGTCGTTGCTTTGAATTGGAATGGCACAATGCTCATGATTCGTCTGTACATAAGGCCTTTTACGTTTGCTCGCCTGCTTGTCTCTTTTTGGGGGCATTGGTTCGTGTTTGTGGGCAGGAGTTATGGTCCTGCCCAATGTTGTCGTTTTGTGTTGGGTTATGATTATAATGAGCATAATGGGCACCTTTTGATTGGTCTGTATTGTTGGTTGAGAAAGTGTTATTTGATGGTGGCCAAGAATTAAGTCTTCCTCGTGAGATGGGAAGGTCCCTAGGTGTGTGCGCTTTCGTCCGATAGAAGCATGAGCATCGTGCCTACCCCTGTTGGAAATGTGGTTCCGGTACAGTAGATGGAAGACTGAATGTTGTATATACCCAGGTCTTGGTATCGATTTAACTGCACAAGAATTTAAAGGATAAAATTTATATATATATAATATATATATATATATATATAATATATATATATATATATATATATATATATATATATATATACCGGGTGATCACAAAATAATAATCTTCCCGATTTTAAAACATGTACAATATTATGAAAAACCTAACAAAGCTACAGCGAAAAAAAGATACAAGTAAAGAAGAACTCAAAAAGTTTTATTTACAAATTACTGAAGTTCACTATGAGCTGCTCTTGACGTTACAACATTCCTGAATGAGCAATTACCTGATCGTTGGATCGGGCTTGGGGGTCCCATTCCTTGGCCGGCTCGTTCGCCCGATCTAACCCGCCTTGACTTCTTCCTCTGGGGCAACTTTGGAACATTTGAAGGAAAGGATACGTGAAATTGTTAGAAAAGTTCAGTATGATAATGATACAAAATGTATGGAGGGAAAACAAAACCACTTTGATGTCTGCAGAGCCACAAAAACAGCTTATATTGAACTTCAATAATTTGTAAATAAAACTTTTTGAGTACTTCTTTATTTCTATATCTTGCTTTTCGCTGTAGCTTTGTTAGGCTTTTCATAATAAATGTTTAAAATCGGGAAGATCATTTGTAATCACCCGATATATATATATATATATATATATATTTTTTTTTTAG
>JAJOZX010009598.1:70000-127500 GCA_023014485.1 Bathynomus jamesi | reverse complement strand
ATTATTATTATTAATTATTATTATTATTAATTATTATTATTATTAATTATTATTATTATTAATTATTATTATTATTAATTATTATTATTATTAATTATTATTATTATTAATTATTATTATTATTAATTATTATTAATTATTAGTATTACCGTAGTTAACCGCGACTTTGAAAATAATTTCGTGACTGCGGTTGTCGTCGAACTTTAAAGTAAGATTGCGTACGATTAACCCCCGCGTGCGTGGTTGATTCTTTTGAATGCGGTGGCGTGATGAGGGGAAACCTTATAGTTACTGTGAATTAAAGCGAATGTCGGGATGCCAGCGGTAGTGCCAACGAGTGCCAAAAACAACAAACCAACCTCCTTTGCCTTCTCCCGAGTTGAATGCCAGCTCGGGGGCCCGTTTTTCTGATCCTTCCGCCCCGTTACTTAATTTCATTAGGATGAAGGGTTACGGCAAGGGCGTGGGTGCCCCCCCTAACAAATGGGGGTCCCTGCGGGGGCTGAAGGACCCCCAGGGGTTGCTTAACTCCCGTGCAGGATTAGCCTCTGGCTGGGGGGCCACCCTGGATCCTCGGTCTCGGTACTCGAACCACCTTAATCCCTTCAGTCTGACGAGTTCGGTGCGGCTGTCGATGGACATCGCTGATGGAGGCACTGAAGGGCTTCATCCATCGTGCAAGGCGGCGCTCTACGTCTTGGGAGAGCGAACTCAAATCAAAGTGAGTGAACTCCTCCACGAACTATAATATTTCGATTACCTTTTGGATCTAAATTGTGAAGTTTGGTACACGGGGTTATTCAGAAGTGAGGCACCAGTGCCATTTATTTCTTTATGGTGCCTCACTTTTGAACGACCTTGTATATCTAATAACTAATCAATATTTTTTGATAGGGTATTAAGCCCGAGTCGTTCTCGAAGACTGAATTTATACCCGTGGAATACCCTGAGGTCCGTCAGGTGAAGTCATCGTTTAAGAAGCTGATGAGAGCGTGTGTTCCCTCGTCCCAAGCAGCCGAACCTGAACAGTCCTTCTACAGGTACGTTTTAGCCATCACTTTTAGAGTTCTTCCCTATTTCACCGTTCGCTCGTTATGTCCCCTACCAAACAAATTTGGAGGGGCCATACTGGATTGCGCTTGTCCGTCTGTTCCCCCATACTTTCGTGTTCAGGCTTTGACGTTTGAACCACTCTAGAGAAATGAATGAAACTCCAGAGACGTACTGATGATCACAAAGCGATGTGCCATGAATAAGATTAAAGTTCCTGCATCAAAGGTCATGGTCCACAAATAGAGGGGGGTTTTGTTGTCGTTCCGACGTAGTTTTTTGTTTTCGCCGATGCAAGGTCGAAGCCGGGGACGTATACCCACCAACTCCCCCCTCCCCCCCTAACAAAAAGCGCAATTTGTTAACCTTCATTTTAACCAAACTTAAATGTTAAACCTAATGTAACCTAACCTGTGCTAACCAAAAATTCCTTGTCCTAACTTAACAAATGTTGGGGGGAAGAGTTTTGGAAATTTGATTTGACGCTTTTTAAACGTATTCTTTCTCCCCGTCGATCAGTTTTCAATGAATAGAATATTTTCTTTTTAAATAATAGATCGATTTGACAATCTAAAAGATTGCGTCATATCATTGACTCGTACGGAAGATCACGTGAATACGAGAAAAAGTGATGCAATAATAATAATGACAAAAAATTTTGTCGGTAGGAAATTCTACCGAAGGGCACCAATGGGTTAAATAATCACAACGCGCATGGCCATTATTAAATGGCTCTACGATGTCTTTCAGGCATAAAACATCGTAAACTCCTACGAGAGCGAACAGCCTAACGTAAATTTTCCTCGCAGCGAACGATTACCTCCTCGAAGAACCTCGATTCTACCTCGGTACTCAAGATTTTATGAGTATTAATGCTCGAAATTTAAGATTTAAATTTGATGAACTATTAAGTATTGTCCTTGACCAAAAATTTGAGGCTGTAGCAATTACTGAATCCTGGTTAAATACAGAGAAGAGTAGATATTTCTGAGGAGAATATCATATCCCTGGTTATAAGATGTTTAACAACGATAGAATAGAAAGAAAGGGTGATAGTACAGTACGATACATTCGTTCGCACTTAAAACCCGTAATTAAAAACCCCGCAAAAATTGTTAATATAAATGCAAAGTTTGTTGAAATAAAAGACGACTTACGAAAGAAATTAATTATAGGTTTAGTATAGAGGCCTCTCCGTCACTGTCGATAGTGCTAATTGGCTTCAGGAACTAATTTTTTATGTAAGTAGCGATAATTATGGGAGATCTTAATTTGCCTTGCGGGGATTTGGGTGTGATCCTTCGTAGTCTAATTCCGGCAGTCGACTGTACGAGGGTTTGCTCGAAAGTTCACTTTTTCAAATGGTTAAAGAACCCACTAGAGAGAGCATTATTCTAGATTTAGTTCTAAATACAGACCTAGACTCAGTTGATAATACCTCCGTAGGAGACTACTTCCCCACGAGTGATCACGGGCAATTAGCATTTGAAATTAAAATTAATGTTCGTAATTCGGAGAACCTGGAATACGTTTTGGATTTTAAAAGAGCTAAATTTCGTGACATGAAACTGCAACTTTCGACACGTAATTGGGATGAGGCTGTATCGCACGATGATATTAATGGCACATGGACTTCCTTTTATAATTATTTTAAACGTTTAGAATCGAGTAATATCCCATTACGTAAAAAGAGTCTGGCGAAGTCTGTTAAACCTAAATGGTGGAATGCTGAAATTGAAAGTAGCTTAACGTTAAAAAGGAACGCGTATTTTAAATTTAAAAAATCAAATAATTTGTCCGATGAAAATGCTTACAAGCTATTGAGAAGACGAAGCAAAACACTTGAGAAAAAGGAAACGCAACTATGAGCTTTATATAGTGAATCCAATTAAATCGAATCTGAAGGAATTCTATAATTATGTTAAGAATAAAAAAGTAGCTTCGTAGACTAGTTTCTGATTAAAGAAACTTATAGGCGAAAACAGGGCCGTTTCTAGCATTTTTGGGGCTTTAGACAAGGTTTTCTTGGGCGACCCCCAAACCCATTAGCTGATCATTTGCCAGATATGCATCAAAACATCTGCCTTATATACGTATTTTCAAAGTATGACCGCTCATGGCCACCAAAAGAAAAGTGGATAACGGAGCGAACACAGGACGAAAACTATGAAACAGCTAGCGGAAATGAACAATAGACGGGGGGGGGGGGTGAAAGATACAGAAAAATCATAGCGGAGTCACAGCCGGTAAGAAGTCGGGAACAAAAGAGGAAGGAGAACAACCTGTGTGTGTGTGTGAGAGAGGCAAGCATAAATAGGACAGAAAGCGAAATGGTTACTAACTTTTTTCATTTGTTTTAAAGAATATGCCTATAACTAGCATTGCACACACTAAAACAAATTTGCATTGCCAAAATGAAAATTTTCATTGAAAGTTAGTGTTTTTTGTTGTAAATTTTAAACCTAATTAACACTGCACACTGAACGAAACATTTTTACATTTTTAAAAACATTTCACTCAATAAATACAAAGATTGTTTTGAATTCATTCCCTATCGTATCCTTCAGAAATTTTGCCCCCTACACTTTTTTGAAGCGGGGCCCTAGGCTTTCGCCTATTGGAGGAAACGGCCGTGGGCGAAAAGAACGAAAAATTTTAAGATGACTTACAAATGACGGAAGTGTTAAGTAAATTCTTCTTTTCCGTCTTCACGAACGAAAATATGAACACCATTCCTGTTCCCGTAATCATGCTTCGTGATGATCAGTTAAAGCTTCACGATTTTACCATTAGTGAAAGCGAAGTGCTTTCAATCATAGGTAAAATTATTCCTATTATAACTCCAGGCCCAGATAAGCTCTACCCAAGGGTACTTAAAGAAGTGAACTGCGCAATAGTCTCTCCCTCTTACATATACTGTACAGTATATTTAATAATAAATCGTTACAGTCTGGAGAAGTTCTAGTCGATCGGAAACTCGCAAACATTACGCCAATATTTAAAAAGGGACAAATCACTCCCGGGAAATTATCGTCCCATCAGCCTGAGTTCAGTAGTTGGTAAGCTTATGGAGACGATCGTTCGGGACAAAATAGTTAATCACTTAGAAATTAATCAAAGATTCTCAACACGGCTTTCGACGTAATGTTCTTGTCTTACTAATTTGTTCGATTTCTTTAATGATATTGTAAATACACTGAGCGGCAGAAAAATTGGCCCACTTGGAATATCGCGAAAAGCAAAAAGGTGGGCAAGCTTCTGTTTATCAAAGTTTTAAAATTCGAAAATTTAGTCTGAGGACATTAAAAAATCTTGAAACACTTGCTTAATACAATTTATTGTCAAAATATACTGTACAAAAAATTGTAACTCAAAAAAAACAGATTTCGAAAAAAAAAAACCTGTGATCCAGGGTTAATAATGCCTACTCCCACTAGTGGAAGAAAAAAGTGGCACTAGCAGTCTAAGAGCAACTGAATGTCAGACTGTCGAATTCTTAAAAGAAGTCGAAAATTCGTTACAGTTCGTGTGTGCGCAGCTGACGTTGTTTTGTCTCGTTATTTGGTTGCCTCATAGACTATATTTTCGAATTTTAAAACTTTTATAAACTGAAGCGTGCCCACTTTTTTGCTTTTCGCGATATTCCAAGTGGGCCTATTTTTCTGCCGCTCAGAATATTATTAGCTAAACTTCATTCTCACAGAATTGATGGTAATGTTCTCAAATGGATCAAAAATTGGCTTAGTGGACGTAAACAAAGAGTGGCCATTAACGGCAAAGCGTTTAACTGAAAAAGTGTAACTGGCGGCGTGCCTTAGGGATCACTTCTGGTACCAGTTCTTTTTATTATATCAGTGACATCGACTTGGGAATTAACAATATACTAATTTCAAAATTTGCGGATGATACCAAACTAGGGCGACAAACAAAATCAGCGGCAGAACGTTTGCAGATTCAAGATATTAATTACTCGAGTGGGCGGAGATTTGGCAAATGAACGTTAATATAGATAAATGTAAAACGTTGCATATCAATAGAAACAACGTTAAAGAAAAGTAACAAGACATTAATGAGTGTTACGGAAGAGATATTTAGGTATTATGTTGCCGATACTCTCAAACCGAGTAGGCAATGTATCGAAGCCGTCAGAAAAGCAAATAGAATCTTCAAATTTATTGGTAGATCGTTTAAATTTAAGTCGGAGAAAACGATGCTAACATCATTATATTATTCCTTAGTACGCCCCCACCTGGAATACTGCGTTCAATTCTGGTCCCCATATTTACAACAGGACATAGAGAAAATGTAGTGTGTGCAGCGACGGGCTACCGAGATGATTCCTAGACTTAGAAATAACTCTTACGCTTCGCGTTTAGAAAAGTTAAATTTATTCTCACTCGTAAAAAGGCGAATTTGAGATTTAATTCGGGTGTTTAAAATGATTAAAGGTTTTGATAATGTCGACGCCAAAAAATATTCCACCTTCAGGAATGCAGACAGAACTCGCGCGGTAATGGTTCCAAATTAGTGGGTAAACATTTTAATTCTATTGAAGGTAAACATTTTTCCTCGAGTCGTAGTAGAGTTAATTTGGGGAATGGATTGGGAGCCAGCGTAGTTCAAAGTAATTCGATCGAATCCTTTAAAAAGAAACTAGATGCTTCTCTTGCCTTAAAACCCCCCCCAAGTTGGAAGCATATTTTAGCGCATAAAAATGTTGTACAATTTTCACTTGAAATTATCTCCTCTTTAAATTTTTCACTTCATCTTTAAATTCCTTCCTACCTCTCAACCTCTTTCTCTGCTTTGCTTCGAAACTTTCACTCGTCTTTAAATGTTCGTCCTTTTAATCCAACCCCCTTAAACAGCTTGGTAAGGACCAGCCAGTCTGTTGCTGTTTGGTGTCCTTTGTATTACCACGAGGTTTCAAAACAACTCTTACAACCTCTATGTTTTGTTATGAAGTTTCTGCGATTATTATCACGTGATTAAAACGACGTTACTGAGATCCAGTTGAGGTTCAGAACGTTTTTAAGATCGATACCGTAGACTGAACATGCCGTCATACGTGTTCAGTGCTGATTGAACTTAAAACAAACAAAAATCGGCTAATCTTTGACGAGGTTCTGTTCGTTTTCATGTGGTTTTAATCGTGCGTTTTTTTTTGTTCTTTAAAAGAGCGATTGAGAACAGCGAGTGGCTCCAGCATCTGTCCACCGTGCTGCAGTGTTCGGGGAACATTGTCAACCTCATGAACATGCTCGGAGCGTCCGTCATGCTCGTCCTGGAAGACGGATGGGATTTCACGGCTCAAGTAGGTTCACTTTCCTGAATGGGAAAGTAACGCAATTGTTCTCGATATTACGTTGTACTTAACTGACACTAAGTCCGGCCGCGCGCAGGATCGTCTTGCGGCCGGCCTTAGTGTGCGTAGAACGGATTCTCTCTCTATGACAGTTGAATCCGTCATTGGATACATACGGTAACTGATCTGTATAGTGAAAATATTGCGTGAAGGTGGAGCATTATAGGTTCCGAAACGTTTGGAATTTGACGATGCACTGTCAGTATTGTATCTTTATTATTAATCTTAAATTATTTTGAGCAGGTAAGCAGTTTGGCGCAGTTGTGTCTGGATCCTTATTACAGGACCATTGAAGGATTTAGGATCCTCGTTGAAAAGGAGTGGTTAGCATTTGGTCATAGGTTCCTCCATAGGTCTAACTTACTGCAGGGGTCACAAGCCAGCATACTCGCACCATTTTTCTTCAGTTCTTGGACGCTGTACACCAGGTATGAAATTAGTAAGCCTGGTTAATGTAGGTTAGGTTTTGAGACTGCGCAAGTTAACAAGAATGTAACGGTATAGTGATTAATACTCGTTCATTAATGATTTATTACATTGTAATTCCGAGCACCTTGTTCCAATTTAATTGGTAATTTTCCCCTTCTTCAGATCCAGCGTCAGTTCCCTATTTCTTTCGAGTTTAATGAGTACTACTTAAGGTTCCTAGCTTATCACTCCACTTCCGCCCGATTTCGGACCTTCCTCAGCGACTGCGAATTGGAGAGAGCGGAGCTGGGAATCATGACGGAGGAAGACAAAAGAGGGTCCCTCTCCAGGCATCACAAGGGCCTCGAAGCATCGCAGGAGGATGATATTTACTCAGGAGGAGGCAAGTTGTAATGGGATTAGATTTGGGTGCTGAGAGTTCTCTCAGGAAATAGGATGGCATCATCGACCCTTTCATAATTATGATGGGATATGATTTTTTATTTATTTTTTTTAATATCTAACTTTATTAGAAAAGGTATTTCAGGATGCCGTTATGTTTGGGTATTGGGGGGAGAGGGGGTGGGTGGGGCAAGCTATAGTTGGTTGTAGATGTAGTGCGTATTAATAGCAGTTTTGAAAAGCACCTATCAAAAATTACTTCTGGACTTCACGTATGAAAATAAAAGTTATCGAGTAAAGTTTGCGTCTGTTTGTACTTACATCTTGCTTATTCGGGATTTGTATAGATATAGATAGATAGATTCTTCAATTAAAGGTAATTCCAGTTATGCCCTAATTACAGGTAATAGACTGGGTTCACCTGGTAATGCTACGTATTTGGGACAGTCTGTGTTCGACTACATAGAAAAGATGGCTGCCAGATCCACTGTTTTTATGAATTTCCTCTACGTTGGAGACCAAGGAAATGGTGCTGAGGTATCTCTTCTTATTCAAGGCTTTCCATCCTAACTTGCGTGGGTGTGTGTGGTGCTACAACAAAAGTTTATTAGGGAGGACCACGCTATTTCCCAGTCACTCCCTGTTATGGGAGACAAGCTTTACGTCAAGACAAGAGTTGTGTTCCATAAGTGTTTCTCGACTTTATTATGCCTCACTATTTTGTTACTTAAATAAACCCTTAGGATTCACAAACACGAACTGAATGTGTGCACAAAATTACCGACGGCGTGAATATATATATATGTGTATTGTGCGCGGGCGCGTTCGTACGTACGTAACGCACTCAAGATAGTCATGAGATAGAGAATTTAACATCTGTAATTTCAGTGCTTTAATAAATTCATTTTAACAACTAGGTCCTGCGTCCGATGTACGAGGTGAGTGCCCTAAGCCTCTGGTCCTTCCTAGTGGGGGAGGAACTCCGTCACGGCCCTTCTTACGACCCCGAGGTTCGATCCATGGACCGCCAGCAGGAAGAGGAAGCGGAGGCTGCAGATGGAACATCCTCAACGTCCAAGAGGAGGATCGTAATGAATGGGTGGGTGACCTGAAATTCGCACTTAAGCCTCCTAAAAACGGTATTTAGGGTAATTTTTAAGAAATTAATTTTATTTTGCAATATATACAGGGTGTCCGAGAATTATCTGTACAACTTTTGGCTGTTATTAAAAGTCAACCATGAAGTGTAGAAATTCCAGTGTTGTCCCATTTTAGAGAGAATCTCATTAAGTTTTTTCTGATACCAAGTTTTGACAAGTTTTTTAGAAATTCCAGTGTGTCCGAACATTATCTGTACAATTTCATCTTTTAATAAAATTCTTGATAACACACGTAAAATTCTTAAACAAGATTATTTAGAATCTGTATTTTCAAAAGTGTCTTTTATTAAAGTAACGTTGTTACAAACATTCGATATGTGCACCATCAGTGATTCGCAAAACATCCAATCGATACTCCAAATGTTGCCATGTACGCTGCAGCATATCCACATCAATTCGCTCAATAGCAGCTGTGATTCTTGCTTTTAAATCATCAATGTCTGTCACCCGCGTACATTTCTAAAAAACTTGTCAAAACGTGGTATCAGAAAAAACTTAATGAGATTCTCTGTAAAATGGGACAACACTGGAATTTCTACACTTCATGGTTGACTTTTAATAACAGCCAAAAATTGTACAGATAATTCTCGGACACCCGGTATATATATTTTTTTTTGGTGTGGGGGCGAGGGGGCAGGTGACCGTTGATAAGCCCAGCCTCTATAGAAGTTTGTATCTACGTCACTAACGTGTATTCAGACTAGTAGAATCGCTGATAATGCGGTACGCGAATAACATAGCAAAACAACATAAGGCAATTTTGATTACGCGGACCAAGATGCGAATAACATGGTAGTTTTGAAGCTACCCAGACAAAATTCAACTCAGGTGCCCACCAACTGCGGGCATACGCGAGCCGAATACTTGAGAGGCAGCATTAACATGCCCATTATGTGTTTTATTATTAAATTTCATTTACAGGTCATTATACTATGACATTATTTTAATGTTTTAGGTTGAAGTCGTATATTTTAGAAAAAAAAATTTGGTGATGATGGTGTTTTTCCTATAAAATCTTTAATGTGGACCGCTATAACACGGGAGTCTCTTGTACTGTAACCCCGCGTTCGGAGTGTATTCTACTATATGTTGGATTGGAAATTCTATCAACTCCGTCCACTTATTATGATTTATCCAATCGGGAGCCATGTTTCATTTCTTCCACGGGCTGACCAATCAGGAGGAGTTAAATGTTTGGATCAATGAAAGAGAGCCACCCCCGGCCTTCTTTAGTTAGCTTTATAAGGCTAACGAAAATATAACGACCTAACCTAACCAATCGTCAAGGGCGTACAGTTGACCTCACGATTGGTTAGGTTAGGTCGTGATATTTTCGTTAGTTAGCCTTATAAAGCTAACTAAAGAAGGCTGGGGGTGGCTTTCTTTCATTGATCCAAGTGTTGTATACCTAAATACAGTACTATTTTGTTACATATCTATACGATGGTATTTTTTTTTAAGTACTTGGTACTATTTAATTGAAATTTGATATAGGTACGATTGCATGTTGGCCACTCATCAGGACGTGTTCACCAGCCTTCTGGAGGAACTACGTCACCTGGAATTGGAGCTTGGACACCTCCCACAAAAATGGAGCGTGCACTGGGATAAGCTGGAACTCCCTCCTCCCGATCACTTCAACGTTAGTATTACTTGCTGTAGGTGAGAGAGGAGAGAATTGATAAACCTAGTTATAAAAATTTGTCTGTGGACTCCACTTGCGAGTTGGAAGTTTCCCCGACTGTTAATTTTGGCGTTTGTTGGAGAAACTTACCGACGGTACCAAATTACGCATTGCTTTCCCCTCAGCGTCAGGTTTCCATGACAACGCAGATGGTTCGTCATCACGGTCGTACCCTCTACAAGAGAAGCACCTTGGAGATGCTCATCAGAGCCAAGGCAGCGGGAAATGCGCCAGGTGGAGGGGACACTCCCCAGAGTATCTATTCCCACCCTCACCGTTTTGAAAAGTACAATTACACAACCCCTTCTTACTGCGACTATTGTTCCTCCGTATTATGGGGACCTCTTAAGGTATGTGTGCCTATACATTATATGAAATTAGGCTAAGAACTTGGATTGTCATTTGGGTGGAGTATTTTACAGTACTGTATCTGTAAATGCTTTGTTTTGGCGTTTTCATTTTGCCTTGAGAACGTTTTCAGGGCATGTAACTTGGCCACGTTTTATGGTGTAAGGCAGTGGTTCTTAACCTTTTTAGGCTGCGATCCAAATTCTGGTCGCGGGGCTAGCTCGGCGACCCATGCCTTCAAACAGGTCACTTCTAATAGATGATAAAATGATAGTCGGGGATTGAGAACTGTAATTAAACAAAACAAAACAAAAAAATAAAATTACTGTAGGTAAAAATTGTAACTGAATCCTTGTTGTTACTTCGGCCTCCGAATAATCCAAACTGTTGTTTAAGGTATTGAGTATTTCTAAGTACGTTTTTCTTCTTTAAAGACTGGAATGCGATGTATGGATTGTGGGTACAACTGCCATGAAAAATGTATCGAACAAGTACCCAAAAGTTGCACCAGGTACAAATCGGTACGCGACTTGGGTACGAGCGGTCAGAGTTCGAATAAACCTACGAGTCTCGACACAACTTCTGTAGGATCAGGTGAGGAAGTGGGATGGGTAAGGGTTCTGGGATGCCGTACGCGGGTTACAGGGATTGGACTGTGTAGGCTTAAGGGTAGGTGTTTATAGGGTTTGAATAAAGCGAGTAACGGGGAACATCCGGTACCGCTATTATCCCACACAGAGGCGGCTGGGCGTGAACTCCCGAGAGAATAACTTAAGCTCAGGTAGTCACAGAGTATTAGTTGGCTGTCTCAGTCTCCGACCGATGCGGCGGTGAGAATCGAACCCAGGACCTTCAAAGTCCGGGCTCAGTCTCCGACCAACCTGGTCACAGAAATTCGATAAGATTACGGTAACTAGCTAAGAGTTTTTTCAGTCATCAATTGGTCGTCTGCAAAATGGATAAAGGCATCAGGGAGGGCGGGGAGGCGGGTAAACCAGAGTTAAAGAAATAAAAAACCTAGAAACTCTTTTGTGGGGTTTTATAGCTTTTCATTATCAGTTAAAGTTTTATAAGAAAGTTTAGTGTTTCTTTTTTTTAACCGTATACAATAATTGTTTTTTCGGATTTTAATTCGGAAAGTCGGTCAAATAATGCGTCCTTTGCGCTTACTCAACACACACACACACACACACACACACACACACACACACACTGATTTAGGTTAGGTCAACCCCGAGTTTGTAACCTAACCTCAAAGAAGTAGGTCGTACAAGAAAATTGTTTCGCGTGACGCAAAATATTGTCCATTATATTGCATTCACTTATAAATTAATGATTTTGTCCAAAGTGTCAGCCAAAGTCCCCTGCCGTACTAGGCCATAGGCACAATCCTTACACTAGTCTTGGGGGGTCCTCGGGGTCTTCGGTTGTATTCCTTGTGAAGTTAGATATACCGGGTGAACCAAAAGTAGGTGGACAGTAAATGATAACGTTTATTTTGAGAATACATATACAATTATATTTAATTTTTTTGTAAACTATAATACAAAATAAAAAAAAAATTAACTTATACCAATACAATACAAAAGCACTGAAAATTTGATCAACGCAGGTGCTCAAATTGCTGTCCATCACAATTTACACAGCTTTGAAGTCTACCTTTCACACTTCGACAAACATTTTTGCACAAGTTTCTTTGTGCATTAATTTCTTGAAATGCATCTCTGATGTATTTTTCAAATCACCAACACTTCGTGGTTTTCGACTATAAACTTTGTCCTTGAGTATTCCCCAAAAGAAAAAATCCATTGGGGTAAAGTCAGGTGAACGTGCAGGCCATTCAATTGGACCTCTTTGGCCGATCCATTTCTCGGGAAATGTTTCATCAAGATACTCACGGACTGCTCTTGAATAATGTGGAGGGGCCCCATCTTGTTGGAAATAGAGGTCATGTGAATTAGGCTGTTGTAAGTGTGGAACAACTTCATTCATTAGAATTTCGAGATACTTATCACCTGTGACTGTTCCATCAACAAAAATTGGTCCTAAAACACCAGAACTTGAAATACCACCCCAAACAGTGACACCAGGCTGGTTTAGTTGCTGCTCTAATGTTAAATGCATGTTCTCACTACACCAGTAAACACAATTATGTCGGTTAACATGACCTGATAATTTGAAAGAAGCCTCATCGGTCCACACAATGTTATCTAAAATTATTGAATTTCCTTCAATTTCGTTCAGCATGATCTCACTAAATTGCAGCCGCCTGTCTGGGTCATCCTCCAATAAGCCATGAATTAGCCGTGGACGATAAGCTTTCAACCCAATAGATTTCAGAATTCGTATAATAGAGGTTTGTGAAATGTCCAGTTCTGCTGAGGCTCTTCTGGTGAACTTTTTGGGACTGTGAACAAATGCTTCGACAACAAGTTGCTTATTGTCCTCTGTGCAAACTGTTTTGGGTCGACCAGTTCTTGGGGCATTAAGAATTGAGCCAGTGGCATCAAATTTGTCACGAATGCGGTAAATGGTTTGTCTCTTTGGGGCTTGAGTACCAAATGTTTCAACCCATTTTGTTCTAACAGTTTCAGTATTTTGAGATTTCCAATACTCTTTTAACACCCATTTTCTGGCATCAGTATTTAGATTATTTGCCATTATGGGTTCTCTGAACTATCTGAAAAAAAAAAGATTAAATTTAAAAAAATTTAGTTATAATATTTAATATAATATAACACAAACACCATAGTTATAATGAACACCATAGTTATACTATAATATAACACAAACCCTATTCAACCTACTGTCCACCTACTTTTGGTTCACCCGGTATTTAGTGCTACATGTTTATTTTAATCCATAGATTATTCCGATTCTACAATCTTTGCTGATCTTTTGACACATTCTTGCCTAAAGTTTATCTTCACTTTAATCCTCACTCTAATCTTTGAACTTTGTTAATAGTCTTTATCCTAATCCACCTTCCACTAATCTAAATCCTGCCGCAGGCGTGACGTCTCTGCAGACCGCTTCTCACCAGTGTTACGAGCAGTTTTCTTCTAACGTCGGGGAAAACCGCACCCATGAAGCTTACCTGTGGAAGAGAGGAGCCCTCCTCAAGAACTGGAAACAGCGATGGTTCGTTCTTGATACCATGAAACACCAACTCAGGTATTATGATACCATGGAGGACCCAAATAACAAGGGCATCATAGGTAAGTTAGTTCTCATATTACAGACAGACCGTGCATGGAACAAGGAACTCTTCTGAGAAAATTAAATCCAATATAGTCCGAATAAGTAATGGTAAATGACAAATACCATAGTATTTCTTTATCATGAGGGAAGCCGAACGTGGGCAACGGACCACTAGTGACCGGCGTTACGTATCGATATCGCTTTAGACGATTTACGAGTATCGGTATCGCCTTGGGGATTTTCGTGTATCAATGCCCATCAATATAAATATATATATATATATATATTTTTTTGTTAGCTTCCGCCCGAATTGTTCATTCTGACGAAGGTCAAGCTTTTCACTCCACCTTAGACCTACAGTTTAACGTGGAATCCGAACCACGCCCCATCAGTAGCCCAGCGTCTAGGCCACCCAGGGTACCCATTTATCTACCAACCACTTTCTTTGTGTGAAAGGATGAACAGCTGGGTTTTGCTGCGCGCCGGCTGCTGTCACCGGGTCTTGAACCCGGGGCCGATGGATTCGTAGTCAGCGACGCTAACCACTACACCACCGAGGCGCATTATATATATATATATATATATATAAAAGATTGGAATGCTCGCTACGTTATCGAGGCAAAAATAATTATGAGAGTTTTCACTAAGTACAATACTCCACTTCGATCCTCTGCTCCCGCGGAACGGCTTTTCAGTTTGGCGGGCCACATTTACTCTCCAAAGAGGAAGACTATCCGATAAGATGTTTTGCCAACTGATATTTCTTAAGGGTAATACTCGTTATTATTGATACCACAATTCACAACCATCTTAAAGGGGCAGATCACCTACAATTTCTTACGTTCCTCGTTAAAAGTTTATAACATTTAAGATCTTGGTTTTTCTTTCCCAGAATTATCTGACGTGGTTACTGTGGGTTCTTCTGGTCCTACCCCAGGGGCCCCCAAGAAAGTAGAAGACAAGGCTTTCTTCGATGTAAGTGCAATTTTAATTTTATTGTAAACGATGCGATTATTGCCAGTTAAAAGGATAATTTAATACAGGGTTTTCGTGGGTGTATCAAGATAATAGTACCATAATATATGGTACCGGGTTCGATGAAATTTTTTTTAAATTTTATTTTGGGGAGCAGTACTGGAGTTTTTTAAAGGTTTCGTATCAATTATTGGTGGATTGTATTTATAGAGGGTGGCCGTGGTAAAATCGTATTTTAATATGGTAAATTAAAGATGATTCCAAGACCACGTGCACGTTCAACAATTGTCGATCCACATCGAATATTACTACAATGTGTTAGGTTAATTGAATGCCCGGTTAGGTTAATTGAATGCCTGGTTAGGTCAACTGTACGTCCTTGATGATTGGCTAGGTTAAGTCGTGATATTTTCGTTAGTTTAAACGAAAATATCAGGACTTAACCTAACTAATCGTCAATGGCGTACAATTGACCTAACCGGACATTCAGTAAATTAAATCCCAAACCTAGATTAATACGATAAATTACAAAATTATTCCAAAAATGTTTATTTTCATTAATTAAACTGGATATACTTTTTGGAATTTAATTTACCGTATTAAAATAGGATTTTACCTGGCCCGTAAGTCCCAGTCGGTATAATTAAAGCGAAAATACAAAAAAATTAAAGTAAAAAGTTTCTAATAAGTTTAGAAATATTTATTGATTATTTAAAATGCACGATGCCCTTCAGAACTATCCATCTTGTGGATTTTTTTTTTTTAAATCCGCTAGATGGATTTTAGCTTTAAGTATAACCGATTGGGACTTGTGGGCCACCCTGTTCTTGATTTCAATGGTAATGGTTCGAAATGATAAATTACTCTGTAACCTAATAATTTATTGATAAAACTTCTAGAAAGGGCCTTTCTGAGCTAACCTAGAGTGGTTATTTGGATCTACGTTACTCCGTAATTTCTGTAGCTCTTAGATACTAAGAATTATTTAGACAGATTGGCGGGATACTGGCTCGGATTCCACGTTAAACCCATTGGTTCTCCTCATCCTTTATAAAAGAGGGTTCGAGGCAGATTAACAACTCCAATCGTCATTATTTGGTACTCATTGTTATTAATAATTTTATGATGCGGGTAAAATTGTTATAATATGGGTAATTTTTCGCTTTTTAGTTGAATTAATAGTTTATTAATAAATATTTGGGGAAACTACCTCAATTAAGGGCAAGTTAATATCCATTTTTTTTTCAGTATTTAACCCTTTACTGCCCAAAAGGACAAATTTGTAACCTTTCAAATACACGCATTCATTACTTAACCCTACAAAATATTTGGGCAGTAAAGGGTTAATGATCACACACACACACACACACACACACACACACACACACTTTAGCAGTATTTTAGAATTAAAATACTCGCGTAAAACAGTTATTTAGAATGTAGAGAATGAGGTCATTTAGAGTATTTTAGAATTAAGAATACTTTGGAATTGGGGCACAATTGAATTGAAGGTGGTTTTTGCGTGAGAATTCTTTCGTTAGGATCAAGCGGATTTGGAGCTGAAGTACTTTAGAATTCTTTTCTTTTTTTCATTTCAGTTGCATACCAAAAGGCGAATCTACAATTTTTGTGCTTCCGATGGTAATTCTGCTCAGGAATGGATCGAAAAAATTCAGTCTTGTTTGCAGTAAACAAAAAAAAAAAAAAAATTCAACTGTAATTGTAAATATATTTACCGTGTAAGACATAGTTACAGTATATATTTTTATCTTTTTACTTAAACGTTCGTGATACATATATATATATATATATATATATATATATATATATATATATATATATATATATATATATATATATAAATAAAGGAAATATAGCAAGAAGTTATTGGAGGAATGGATGTGCTGTGTGCTTTGTATAAGGTAATGCTCATATGCACTTGAAACTGTAAATTTGTGTGTTTACTATACACTTAACTAAAAACAAGCTTTTTTCTCTGTGTGTAAATCGATATATATATATATATATATATATATATATATATATATATATATATATATATATACAGTATATATATAATAATAATAATAATTTGTTATAGTATAAACTTTTACACTATAATACAGAAGTGTGAAGTGAAACTCTCTTAAGTTGTTCTTCGACAACGGTTTTTACAGTGATAAATATTATATTCATTTCTTACAGTTGAAGTTTTTAAAGTTACTGTAAATAATAGTTGAACGAAATTACAGTTCACCCACCAACAGCAAACCGTGAATTTGGTATTGCAGTAAAATATGCAGTGAGTATTGATGTTTTGGTTAGTTTCAACGGAATTATTACTTGAACATGTTGTGATGTTTACTTATACGAATTCAAAGTAGGACTTAATTCGCCTACCAAAGTAGTTATAGGTGGTATTTTTGTAATGAAGTAGGTCTTTGAAGGACCCATGTTCTTATCAAATAAGCGGTTGACATTATAACTACTAAGAGTAATACGCGAAAGAATTAGTTATTGTGGTATGTATAGGGTGTCCCGTAAGTCCAATCTCGTTGGAAAATTTATTTTAAATTAAATTTAGTTAAATAATATATTAAAACTGAAACAAATGTTCAAATTGGTCATGTTTTGGGACGCGAGTTATTCTCGTGAGGAAAAGACCTTCGCCTCCGTCTTTTTCTCAGGAGTATAACTCGCTTCCATATTAACCATTTCGTGTTATTCTACCTGCAACAAAAAAAAAGTCCCAAAACAAGACGTCAATTTGAACATTTGTTTTAAGTTCTAATGTATTACTTTGGTAAATTTAAAAAAAATTTCCTGAGACCGGACTTATGGTACACCCTGTGTATAGATATATAACGTGTTAATTAGAATCTCATTTTTTTTTGTTTGCATTGTAAGCAGAGGACCAGGTGTAGCCTATATAGGGACCAATATTATTATTAAAAAAAAAAATTGAATATTATCGCCTTTATGTCGGCTTTACCGAAGGGTTATTTGTATATTAACCCATGTCGTAAGTTTATCTCAAGAAAAAGCACTGCTGTTGCTTGCTTTTTCTCATGCCCGATCTGTGAAAATGCTGCCTAATTCCCCTAGGTGTTGCTTATACCCTGAGGTTAGGTATAAATATTGAATTCCTTTGTTCCGTACCCCCCCGTGTGAAAACATGCAGGTATGATGGAGGCCTAAACCATTCGTTGTTTTACTAAACTAGCTTAGAAGACGCGAGCAAATTGAAGGAAAGCTATATCAACGTTTCGATCGAGTTTCAATATCCTTGTCGGGTGATGTAAAATTTTAGTGATTATGTGGAAACGTTGTTACATTTGTGATATTTAGGGTATACTTTACAAAGACAGTATTATAAGCAGAAATGGCGTTTGTGATAAGACATTAATTAAACCAATCCCACTAAAATTCATTTTTATATGACTAAATAGAGAAACGTACCCTTTATAGTTTTAATTAGAACTTCAGTCGTGTTCCTTTGTCAAGTTTTGAAACCCTTTTTTTTTTTTTTTTTTTTTAATGCCGATCGTGGATTAATAAGAACTGACAGTTGAAGTCGAAACGTGCCCCCCACCTTTTGTTTATATTACTTTATTGGTAAGGAACTGGTAATACTTTTGTTTATTGGTGTAGATTGGTTTTTATACAAATCTCCAGTTGCGAAATTGTTTTTTCAGTCCATGAAGAAATATTTTTGATTTAATCGTAGTAGGAAATGTAATGTAAAAAGTGTGGGGCAGTTTTACTCTGCTGTTGCATCTGTAGGACCTATTTTACCTTTAAACAACCTATAAAGGCCTTAAAATGGACCTATACAACCCCAGGACTCTACTACAATTACTCAACTGATTACTAGCAAATGTACCAGTGGATACAGACTTGTAATAGACCCTAAAGGCATTTTGCACTTGCGTTCATAGGCCTTTTCCAGTTTTCTGCCGTAATTTAGACGTTTCAAATATTTGTTGCCTTAGAGCATAGGCCAACTTATTATTAATAGTAATAGGCCTAATATGCCGGTTTACATTGCTTATTAGTTAGCAGCCTGGAATTTAATGAGATGATTTGTAATTTATCACTATAAATATATATATATAAATAATTTGAAAGTTTCTGTCGTATAGAAATTTTCATTATTTTCAACTAGTCATTTTTTTAACACTAATTTTTATAAAATATATGCTATAGTTATATTTAATGCAATATATAAATGATGCTCACATATACATATAGCTGTAGTATGCTTTATATTATACCTAATTTTAGCGTGTTCACTATTTTTTGGAGTATTACATACTTTCAAAGTTTATTTAATTAAGTTAAAAAATGGCAGCTTAAGCTTTTTATTAATTTTAATGTTGTAATTAATTTTAAATTTTCTAAATACTCAATCAAATTTTAAAATTTAGAACATTCGTTCTCTTCCCCCACTTCCTCTTCCCCCACTTCCTCTTCCCCCACTTCCTCTTCCCCCACTTCTCTTCCCCCACTCCTCTTCCCCCACTCCCTCTTCCCCCACTCCCTCTTTTTCATTCCATTTTCTCGTTCAATTTTATCATTTAGGATTGCGAATTATTTCGTATATAACGTTACGCGTCAGCTTAAAAATTGTACATAGTGTACAACTGTACATTTCTTTATCGTACAATAGTCAATTGTTTTTCAATATAGTTTATAGAGTACAAGTTTAATTTCTATTTCATTACTGTACAGTACTTTCCTTTTTGTTGCTCTTCACTCGCGCGCACGTTATTTCACTATTGTTTATACTTTACTAGTACGTATTTGTTTTGTTGCTGTTAACGCTTTACAAGTATTCGTTTCGTTGCTGTTAACGCTTCACAAGTATTCATTTCATCGCTGTACAACCGTTATCACTATTCATTTCATTGCTGCATACACGTTATCAGTATTCATTGCTGTACATACATTTCATTGCTGAAAACACGCTATTATTATTATTTATTATTATTATTATTATTATTATTATTATTATTTACTTCGTTGCAGTTAGCACGTTTTTCATTACTGTAACAACTTTCTTTGTTTGATAGGAGACGTTTGCTCCGCAATTCCACGGTTAACCTCAAATATTTCTTAATCGAAGGAAATTTTAGTTAGGTAGGAATCAATTTTGTATTTAATTTTATATTATTATATATATATATATATATACACATACAAGTTTATCAATCTGTTTTCTAATTCATAAGTAAATATATATTGACTCGGTTTTGACTATATATATATATATATATATATATATATATATATATATATATATATATAAAATTATTATTATTACTGCCTATAAACTTTGTTTGACTGTATTAAAAGATTTTTTCCCCTTATTAGAGTAAGTATGAAGTGTGTAAAAATTAAATGGAATGCATTGATGATAAATTTTGTAAATAAATTATGTAAATTCATTTATATTGTTAATTATATTCATAAATATTGTTTTGGTAACTTATTTTCCTTTTTTAGGCTTAAAGATCTGTTCCCAATCTCGTTCATTCTCGTTTGTCTTCGACCAAGAATGAGAAATATCAATGTGGGAATCTCAAAGGGAGAAAGTTTCAAATTTATCCGTTCCCACTTTTAGGTTAAATTTTTCCTAGAAAATACGATTTAGACACGCGGCTGCCGTCAATGCCCACTTTGTATACCCTTTTCCAAATCAAGAATTCCCACTTACGAATGGGAATGACGGTGAGTGGGGAGTAATCGCCGTAAACAACTCGAGTGTGCTTTTAGATTTTATTTCACTTTTTTTTTTTTCATATTTTCTTCCTTTCTTCGATGCAACATCATCGAAAAACCCTTCCCCTCTTCATGGATGGGTGAGCACAACGCTTGTGAATCCCATGACTGGAGCTTATGCGACATACTCAATCTCGGAATGAGGTATCTTTCTTCCAAAGGTAGCGAACTGGATTCAGCTGTGGGTTGTAAATCTGGATTTAACGGTTGGGTTCGCGGTAAAGACTTTGTTACTTTTTATTATACTTATAAGATTATTTCATTATATTTAAGGGTTAGAGGCGTTTCTTGAAGTTATGGTTGACAAAAAACCTGGGTTCTTTGCAAAGCTCACTGTACCTAGGAACTTTTCTTTTGAGGGGGGAAGTATTCTTTCTTTCCATATTTATTATTAAAAATGATATACAATCTACTTGAAAGACTTAAATATTTAAGAATAATATACTGTACATCAGTTGACTTATTCTAATAGGCCTAAATAATAAAAATTAAAATATATCTAGTATCTACGCAACTGAATAACCTCGCATTTACTATTCATCAGTATTAGTCCACATTTTTGTATTTACAGGTGCAAAAATATCTTTGTTGTAGACCTAAATACATCATTATTTTAGGAAATGACAAACCACAACATGGTTAACTTTAGGAAGGAGAGAATGAAACTGCATGTTTCAATAATTTTTTTGACTTTCTTCATATTTCGGAGTGAACTTAGTGAGAGAGATTCCCCACACCTGATCCAGCATTGCGTATCTATTATCGCTTACCATGTCTTTGGTCGCTCAGACCTTTTCCGAACGCTTGGCAAACTAGTCGGTAATGGTTCCTACCCTATGGGAATCAATGCTGTGCGGCGCTCCATGGACTGGATATTCCTCGTTTTGAGGTAGCTGTGAGCGAAACTTCCTGGCCTCCAACGCTGTTCGTCGCTTCTGGCAGGTTTGAGGGAGTTCTTCCATCCCTTAGTTTTATATGATCTCTTCAGGGAACATCGAGCCTGATATCATGGGAACGACTTTTCGTTTTACAGCAATAGCTCCAAATCACGGGGAGCTGCAGGTTTGGGGTGGTAACCCCGACGGTTGGCGCCAGTGTCCGCCTCCACCTGCACCTACACCGCCGAACTTGTTTATTCTCAGAGCTTTTCAGAAGATTGCAACGTGTCCCCAATCTTCTTCGTGATCCACACGGTCTCGAAGAGCGCGGTTCTCGCAGTGGGCCACTACTCCGAAGGCATCCCTTAGTGACCAGAATTTTCCTCTGGTTCTTTGTCCTCTTCGAAAGGCCGTCTACTTTAGCTGGACGCCGGCTCAAGTTGGCATCCAGAGCAATGAGGCGGCGTCCCGTTAGCCACCAAGCGGAGTGCAGTGAAACCCATGTTGCGTCGTACCCACTGTCACTCGTAATATTTACTGGTCCCGTTGGTGCCAAACATGGGATGCGTAAGGTACCGATAAACTTCGCTCCTCAAGCCTTCCTCGTCTCGCTGGTCGTCCTCGGCTTCCGACTTACGTATGGGCACCACCTGAATATAGATTACCCCACCCCCGCCTTGGTCTGTGATACCTGCTTTGTCTCACTGACGGTCGCTCACCACCACCTCAAGTATTATCGCTACGATGCGCCCCGCCGCCACCACTTCGGCTTCGAGATTGCTCTCCCTGGCCATTTAGCCCATTTGCTTGCTGACCCCTTCGCTCTGGATGGATCCGCTGGTGCGGTTCTTGTAGGACACTTGATGCAGCTTCTTTAATCATCCTTGTGCGTTCGCTGCTATATAACCCACTAGGTTGACCCCCCTCCCCGGGGAGGGAGCTGTCTTGGGAATACCCAGGGTGGGTTGGCTGCCAGTGAGGGGCCGGACTAAACGGTTCCCGTATCTTAGTTTCATGAATGAACTCGCCACATAATTCTCTCCCCCTGGCCCTCAGAAGTCCAGTAACCGGCAGTGTCCCATCCCTGGAGGGAAGTGGGCTCGGTTCATCCTGCAATTCCTCTCACTGATACTTTGGTTACCGATCCGGCGCGTTTAATGGCTATGAACACGATCTCTTCTTACCGACTGTCAGTTACTACTGCTGTTCCGCTACCTACCGAAAGTCTTGCCCCAGTGACGTTTCGTCCCTATCTTCTTCTATCTCTGCTCTCCCGCATCATCCCTACTGAATTCTTCGTCCATCATCTGAGAATCTTTTTCGGATCTATCTCTCTTCTCCGTGTATGATGACCTCATTCAATCTCTAAGTGGGGAACCGAAATCGATTAAGCTTTTACGTGATGGCTCCCTTTTGGTTGAGACTTCGAACTCCCAACAAGCCTCTCTGATTTCCTCCATACGGTCTCTTGGGACGGCGTCTGTTCGCCCTTCTCCATCCTACGCTTAACGTTTCCAATGGGAAGATTTATACCAGGGAATTTCTTCGAGAAGAACTGGATACGCTTAAGGAGCAGTTCTCCTCTCAGGTGTTGTGGATGTCTACGGGATTCAGACCAGGTACGAGGGTGTCCTTCCCCAGTTCCCTCTTCTCATTCTTACCTTCAGTACGCTGCGTCCACCAATTGAATTGGTATGGTTATCGTATGCAGTACAAAGACATGTCCCTCTGGCCAGGTTAGGTTTCAACTGTCAGAAGCTCAGCCATGTAAAGGCTAGGTGTCATCGTGCAGAAGCAGTCTCCTCGAGATGTGGTACTTCTGGGCATGAATCCCTTCGTGATGCGCTTCCGAAATGCGTTAATTGCTCGGCCCTCATCCTTCTTCCTCTAGATTCTAAAACCTCTCCAGTTACCTAACTGAAAAAGAGGCTCTGGCTTGTCTGTTCATCAAAAGATTAATTTCAGAGGCCCGCACTTTGGTGGCGGCATGCCCAGAAAATCTGCTACTTTTGTAGAGATGAAGATGGCATTTTCCTGGCTTGGTGCGACCCATTGACTCAAACATCTCTCACTCGTTTGCCTTTCCCCCATCGAACCTACGATCGTCTTGTGTTTCATTATATAATAGTGTTCCCCATTCTAGACATAGTGGAACGTTTGTTTCCTCAGCGAAAGGCCGACGTCCCTCCCCTAGACTACTCATGTCAAACTTGAAACGCCTTCAATGGAATTGCCGCAGCATATCTTCTGATAGGGAGATGCTTCGTACCTTCCTTCCCGAGTTCCGCCCTAGTATCCTAGTACGTGTTTGTCTGCAAGAGACCCTACTGGATCCTCGCCCCTTCACCACTTTCTCCCATTCTATAGCTTACACGTCGCTCCCTTCCCCCACCGCGATTGGCGGACGAGGTACCGCTCTTGTCCGTACGGAAATTCCCCGCATTCATATTCAGTTACTCTCTCCTACTGAGGCCCGTTCCGTTTGTATATTTTTGTTGTATAAACAATATACGGTCTGGTCTGTGTACTTCTCTCCGAATGTTCACCTATGCGTAGATGACATGACCGGTCTCCTTTCCCAACTGCCGCCGCCTATTTTACTTCTGGGCGACTTCAGTGTTAGACAAGTGTTATGGAGTGATACTATCACGAATCAACGTGGCCGCATTCTTGAACGATTCATCCTCACTAACGACTTCAATTTGCTGAAATTGTGATCCTGTACACATTTCTCGACATTTGCAGGAACGTCATCTGTATTTGATCTTTCTCTTTGTACTCCTAATATTTCTGCCGATTTTTCTTGGTCAGTCCTTGGTGACCTCTATCATAGTGATCATTTACCAATTATTTTAGAATTTTTAGTGTCCTTCCGTCCAGCTGGAACGTTAAGGCGGACTGGAACCTCTTTACGTCCTTGACTAATGTTACCAGCAATTCCTTCTCATTTGCGAATGTCGATGAGGCTCTGGAACATTTTCATTCTGCAGTTTTAGAAGTGACTTCTAGTTCTATTCCCGGCACGAATACTTCCCTGCCGAAGATACGTGTCCCTTGGTGGACGGAGGAAAATGTCTGCTTTTCGGCGTTATCATCGGACTCGCTCACCCCTTGATAGGGAGATCTATCAACGAGCTCGAGCGGTAGCACGCCAAGTAGTATGGAATGCAAAAAGGAAATCGTGGCAAACTTGTTTTTTTCTAACATTTCAAACGCCTAAGAAAAAAGTCTGGGAATGCGTTCGTAAGATTGAGTCTTCCCACTACTTTCATGTTGCCGGTTTTGTCTAAATGGACAAAATATTGCCTGCCCCGTAGAGGTTGCTGCGACCTTTGCTCAACAGTTATCATGCATCACGAATGGTTCGAGATATTCCGCCCATTTCCAACACCTTAAGTTGAGGATTGAAGGGCGTAGTTTGGATCTGGATCTGGGGATTGTGACCGAGTACAACGTGATTTTTACGATGGATGAACTGCAAGTGGCGCGCTCTCAATGCTCAGACTCTGCTCCTAGTCCTAATGACATTACCTATATTATGTTCAGCCATTCTTCCCTTTCGGCCCGCAGGTGTTTGTTAGATTTGTACAATATCATCTGGATTACGGATTCTTTTCCGATGTATTGGAGACAGGCGATTGTCAATGTTTTCCCGAAACCTAATAAAAATCATCGTAACCCTGTAAATTATAGACCGGTCTCCCTTATCTGCGTCTTGTGTAAGATCTTAGAAAAGATGGTCAATGCGCGGCTTTCTTATTTTTTGGAAGACACTTTCTTTGTGCCAGCGCAGTCGGGATTCCGAAAATATCTGTGGTACCATCAATAATCTTCAACTTGAAACGGCAATCCGTACCACTTAAAAAAAAAAAAAAAAACACGGTTTAGTGTCTTTTGACTTGGTCATATGATACTACTTGGTACCATGGTGTTCTCGCCGACCTTTATCGCATGGACTTCGAGGTAGGCTTTATTTCTTCGGAATTTCTTGCATGATCGTGCCTTCAATGTCCTAGTGGCTACAGCACTGATTCTACTCCCCAACTTGGTGTTCTCCAAGGTAAGTGTAAAGTTGCATATGCTTCACGGTTGCGATCAACTCTATTAAGAAATGTCTCCCATCTGGTGTCTTATCTACCCTGCACGTCGATGGTTGTCATTTATTCATCATCGTCGTCGCGATTGGTTTTCCTGGAGAAGCAATGACACCTATCATTGACGGATGAGCATGGATATCGGCTTCTGCAGATAAGACAGTGGCTATGATGAGTAATAATCGTCGACGAGGTCTTGTTTCTCCTCTTACTCCGACTTGGGAATACCCCAGTTCGATTTGTCTCTGAAAATAAATACCTGAAACTCCTCTTTGATGACCGACTGACGTAGATTAATCGCTTAGCTTTTACGTAATAAGTGTTTTCGGCAGTTGGACTTCCTCCGATTGTTGTCGCAAACTACTCGGGGGGCTGACAAGAAGACTCTCCTTCGCCTCTACTAATCTCCTATTTTGAATGTTCTAATGTATAGGCCGAAGTGTATTCTCCTGCCCTCTGACTGCGCTTCGGATGTTGGACCCAATATATCACTGTGCTCTCCGAATGTGCATAGGTGCCTTTTGTACTTCCCCGCTATCTTCCCTTCGTGCGGAAATCAGAGTTGCCACGCTATCTTCCCTTCGTGATGCTTCCTTTCTTCGTACTTGATATCGGGTCCCCCGGCCTACTGGCTTCCCGGTTATGAGATGCCTTGAAGATAGTATGCGTGTTCCTTCTACCCGTCTTTGGAATCTTCCGTTTGGGCGGCGCTATGAGCTGCTTTTAACACAACTTGAACTGCACGAGGTAGGTGTAGTTCCCATGAAGGTAGCGCGAACTCCCCCTTGGCAATTGGTTTGGCCGCACTGTTGCTCCACACTCCTCAACAAATATAAAAGTACGGCCCCTTTCACCTGCCTTCAACATCGCTCTGCTTCTCACTCCTCTGCTGTGCCATTCTATACGGATGGGCTCTGGTCCGGTCATGAGGTGGGCTTTGGTGTGGTGTTTCAGGTTCCAATGTCTCCCACCTCTTGCTTCGTTATACTGCTGAAAAGTCTACCATTTTATTGGCGTTACGAAAAATTAGCCTGCATCTGGGATACGTCTTCGTTCTTCATACAGACTGCCAGAATTTTATAATTCGTCTCCTTTTAGTAAAAATTTTTAGCTCCATTTCATGGTCATCCTTGGCTTCGACCTGATCCACTTATTGTTCTCAAGATCCACTTATGACTGACCCTCCTCTCCTCTAGACTCAAGTCGGTTCCATTTTACTGGCCCCCGACACACATGGGGAATGAATCGGCGGATCTCGGGGCGAAGTAAATCTTTCTTTATTTGTAAAAATAAATAAGGTAAACGGAACAGCCAGGAAACTCATTTCCCCACGATGTTGGGGTAAGTGTCTCCAAAGGTTACCTTTGGCCAAAGCAATGACAGGGTAAGCGGCCAACTTAACTTAACCCAGGAGGTAGAAAACGAACCAGAACCTCACCACTCAGTCCACCACTGGACGCCCGTAAGTACAAGGAATGCATAATAAAAGCGGTTAGTTTATAATTTTATTTTAAATAAAACATTTTAATCTTGTATACATTATTCTGTCATACACTGTACACCTTTACAAAAAGCACACATGCATTCATACGTACACCCAATTTATAAACAAACTATTTACACTCTAAGAGACATTCATAATAAGGAATGAAATCTGTCGTAAATAATTGGATGATATGCCTTTCTTTATTATCTTTTATCATATAGGTAATAATATACGAGATTACCAAAAACCGTTTCGAGTCGATAGAAAATACAGTTCGCAACTAAAACTATATTTATTATTGATTCTAAACTTTGTGGCCACTCTGTATATTATATAACATACATATACATAAGACACTAATATATATATATATTATGTATTTATAAACATACAACTTTTCTTTTAATATGTAAAATAAAAACACATCAACTACAATACAAGATAGTACATCAAACATCACAATTGACATGTACTATTATGAAGGTTTTTTTAGGTATTTATTAGCAACAAATTAAAGTTTTTAGATTTAAAATACTTTAAAATAGTTCAGTTATAAAAAATGAAATGGAGCTAAAAATTCATTTAGTAAAAACGAATTATAAAACCCTCTTTCAAATAAGAAGTCAAAGATTAAATCTCGATTTACTGTGTTTTTCCTAACATGTGGCAGCACCATGTCTTATGCCAACTTACAATATCAGATCATTTTTGAGAAAATGTCTTGCAATATCCAGAATTGTTTTTACAAATAAATAAAAATCCAAAATAAAAATTAATTTTTTTTTGTTTATAAATAAATTTATGTAAATTTTTCTTTTAATTTTTTAAAATTGGTCATTGAAGAAGACTAGATTCCTCCATAAAAGTTCTGTTATCCTTTAAAGCATAAATATAGGTTGAGCAGTAAAATGACTATTAGTAATAAATAACTAATATATATATATATATATATATATACATGTGTATATATATAATTTCCTTAAATAAGTTTGATTTTTCTTGTTATTTTTAAACATTTACTAAATAACTCTAATTATATCTAAAGTAAATGATATATTTGTTACTCCAGATCATTTGACCTCAAATTTGGCGTAATGCGTTTAAAATTAGTTTCAGGAACCTCCCCAAATCGGAACAATCAAAAGGAATTTACGTCAAATTTGGGGTGAAAAAATGACTGAGGGCAAATGCTTGATTAAATCGTATACAATAAATAAAATAAACTCTATTACTGCACTGTTGTCTCCGGTGGAGTGTTGGATTGGGGTCTGGTACAATAGAAGCGTTTGTGAGCCACGTACGAATCCAACAACGAGAAGCTTATGTTACAAGTTTGGCAGTAACACTGCCCGTTTGGGGGAGAGCCGTTGGGGAGCAGGGTCGAAGGAGACCTTGGTTCGTCATCCCCAGAAGGGCGAGGCAGTTCCTCTTCGGGATCTTGTACCTCGAGTTTTACCTCTGGTTCCAACTTAATGGAGGCTATCGGGGGAGAGGGTTCCCTGGTGCCGTTTTCAGATTCCTTTTTATTGTCTTTTTTAGTGGATACGCCGCTGGTGCCGCCGCCGGCCCCCCCTTCTGCAGCAGACAACTTGGCATCGAAGAGGTTCTTTATCTCTTGCGATAAATTGCTCTCCAGTCCTACCTTATGAACGATAGTCAGGTGCTGCAGGAGCGTTGTCCTCAACGGAGTGATGAAGGGACAGTAAGCGCAAGAAAGGGGCGGATCCACCTGCTCAGAAAGGGCCCCTTCCCCCAAAAGTGCCGACAGAGCTGTGTTTTCTAAGATCATTCTCGTCGAATCGATCAGTTTACGAGTCTCTGAGTTAGTATTGTTTCTTCCTCTCTGTTCTTCTTCCTCCAAGATACATGCTATGAAATTTTCCTCCTGGAGGTCGTTTGTCCTCTTCTCAAAGTGCATCCTAATATGAGTCCTCATTCCCCTCAGTGTGTTCCCTCGGTAGCCACATATGGTACATCGAAAAGCCTTAATCCCGGCGTGAGTTTCAAGATGTTTCTGGGCAGCGGCTGCCGTCGGCGACAGAACGGGGCAGCAGGGACACTTCCATCCATGAGAAGGCGCCGGCGCAGGAGAAACGCACTGATGCGCCGCCTGCATCGTCTCCGCCATGACGATTCTACATCTCGGACAACGCCAGATGCCCTTGGCAACTCCTTCTTCAGCAGCACCTTCGCGTTTGGGGCAGTAATAGGTCTGGTGCGCGGCGAGATTATCGGGAGAGGAGAACTTGATACCGCAAGCCGTGCAGATGAACTGCAGCAGAGGTTTAGATGGCTTTGAGGTTTCTTTAGTTGTCGTGTGATTAGTGGAGGATGGAGGGTCTCTGACAGGAGATCGAAGCGGCGTGTTCACGCTCTCCGCTACGGTTGGGGGACTTCGGTTTTGCTCTTCCTCCCCCGACTTGTTGGGGTCTCTGGCCGAGCAATAATTTCTTATGTATCTGCAAATTCTCTTCTTTGTAGAATACAATATTACATTCATTGCACTTCGCCTCCCCTTGTTTGACGATCACCGGTGGGTTCATAACCGGCGGGAGACCGTTCATTAATAGATCGGGACTGATTAACTTCAGAGCCAATTCTCGAGGTACGTTCTGTAAACTTTGTAAACACTGAAGACTAGCGAGGGGAAGCGAACTGCTCAGCGACTCTAGACTACTCACCAAGGGATTGGGGAAACCTGATGGCAAAGGAGGTAAATTCTGGGAAGCAGTTGATGCTACTGGCGAGGTATGACCTGGCGAACGCGAAGTTGACATAGCACTCGTTGAAGGTCGAGGAGATTCTGGGTGCGCCCTTGGGGAGGACAGACTGGGAGCCGCGGATGCGGGACGAGGCGATTTAGTGTTACTGACTTCGTCTCCGTCGGTAGAAGGGGAAACCCTCGGGGGAGAGTTTAGAAGTTTTCCCTCGAATTCCCCTCCTCCAAACGCCGATTTCAAAAGCGGAGATTTTGCGTCGACGGAGTTTATCGTCTCTCTGTTTTCTTTCTCTTCGTCGTTGAGCAAATCCGTCTTGATGGCGAGTTTCGGTCTTTTGGTCGTCAGATCGAGAGGGGACTCGCCTTCCCCTCTCCTCTTCCCTGAGGTCTCTTCCTCTCTGGGGCTCTTGGTCCGGAAGGAAGATAAGGAAGTTTCACCTTTAGCCAAAGAAGAAGAAATAGTGGATGAACTAACGTTATTACTCGCCGATATAATAGCGGCAGTAGCTGCAGCCAGTGCCCCGGGGGACAAGAGGGGAGGAATGGAAGAACCAGTACTAGAATGTTGGGAAGCGGAGGGTATGGGATGAACTTGACCATTCGGGAGTACGAACGCTGCCCCCAACTGCGGAAGGACATGAGGGGGTAAAAGTTGCGCCCCAGCCACCATGGAATAGGGAAGGAGGAGAACAGGGCTGGTAGGAAGGGCTAAAACAGGCTGACCTCCTGCCGGACAAGAAGGACCGACAGACCCCCCTAAACCCGAAAGAGGAACGTGGGATGCGTCCTCTCTAGCGGGGCTTTTGGCCCCCTTGAGCACGTGTCTCGTTTGGCAGTAATGAGCCTTATGCACGCGGTAGGTCTTCATAGACGAAAACTGAATATCACAATCGGCGCAATACCTTTCTTGAGCTCTTGGATCTACGGCAGGAGAAAATGACGATTTGGAAGATTGAGAAGAATCTTCAGGATTGGTATGGATGTTCATATGGCCGTTAAGACTCAGCTTATGAGTAGTGGTGTAAGCGCAGTGTGGACATTTGAGAAGACGTCCTGAAGGGGATGTTGTCTCCTCCTCCGCCTCTCTGGTGGGGCTTCCTTCCTTTCTATCATTCCGTCCGTCTGAATTCACTGAGCAAATAGAATACGCAAAATTAAGTAAAATTTTCAAGAAATCGGAGAGAACTCGAGAGCATTTCATTGAATATAAGAAAAATTTTATATTGATAAATAAAACTAGACAATAGAGTCGTTTTCTAGTATTTTTACTGCAGATCCTAAGCTTCCAGAAACTAATTGTATGCAATGAATTCCATACTTACTCTATACACTAAATGTAAAATATACATTGGCACATCACAAACGTATACTACACACAATGAAATAATTATGTACTTGCCATACAAAGAAAAAAAAAATTGTCGTTCAGGGTTTGTTAAACACGACACACTTTCAAAAGGTTCGTTTTTTTTTTTTTTTAATTAACTGAAAAAAAAAGGAGGAAATATTTACTGTACCTTTCCTAAACATGGGGAATTAGTTCCCTAGTCCAAAACATGGTCTCTGTGAGGTGTCTCGGCTCATTAACACACTGCCCACGAACAAGAGAATTTTGCACTGCTCTGGACAGAGTATTTGTCGAAATCTGAGAAATGTCCTCATTCAGTTCAAACTTTTAGTTCCTCTATCGTGTATGGGTTCTTTTTAAAAACTAACTGTTAAATAACCCACGGATGAAAGTCACGGGGGTTTAGATATGGTGGTGATGTTGGTGGCCATGATATTCCTTTATCATACACCGCGGGAAACCCGTTAGACAGGACTCTTCCGTCGAAAGTATCGCGAGTTGAAAGGACATCTCACAGATCATGTTTCACGCTAGCGAATTCCTCATGTGTAGAGGTACAGTAAAAATACAAACCTTTTAGAAGTGTCAGACGTTTAAGAAAATCTCAAAAAAAGGAATGGTTTTTAAAATATTTAACTGTCCATGATGACTATTTGTCGCTGCATAACGTATTTGACGCTCAAGCTTCATTCGAGCATTAGCAAGATGCTTTTGTGGAATGGATCTAATAACCTCGGATTCTTTGGTGGAGTTCTACCAGATACCTGGGTTTGTCATGATACATAATTATTTTAACACAAGCCCATAGATAAAACTACAAAGACGTTAAGTCGGGTGATCAACGTAGCCAATCAAGTGGTGAAACACCAACATGAACGGGATTCACCAAATGTTGACGTTTGGTGTGCTATGAATGTCACGTAACTGAATAAGCAATTCATTTTGATGACTGTACCGGGACTTAGGGGAATTATTTTACTATAAAGCAGACATTTTTTCTTCCCTAACTAAAAGCTATTAGAGGTGACGTGATGAATGTAATCTTTCAGTAAGATTAGTCGCCCCCAGACTTCCCACTATGCCGTTGCTGTTCACAACTTTTTAGGTGTAACCTTCCCTGGATATGTCGTGGTGGACTGATAGCATAGCAACCTCGATCACATTCATGACCCTTTACATTTTTATCTAAAAGACTGTTGAAACGATTGTGTATCACGATATACCTAGTTGTCTGGTAGAACTCTGTCAAAGAAACAGAGGTCACTGAATCCATTCCACAAGGGTATCTTGCCGATGTTCTGATAGAGTTCGAGCGTCGAATAGCATTATAGCGACGAATGATGGTCATGTAAAAGCGTTCTAAACTTGGCTAGTTTAGAAATATAAACCATATATTTTATACATATATTCATTAAGAAAAATGACTGATTAATTATTTTGTACCATTATTTCTTGAACACCCTGTACATTCAACAATAAGCGTTAACAAGATCCTATATTATATATATATATATAATATATATTATATATATATATATATATCGAAAGATTTATTACAGTATTTAATCCCTTAGTTTTGTTTCAAATAAAATTACTACTACTAAAAACAAAAGAAAATCCTCGAACTCCTCAAAATATGTCGCATCACTACGCATACACTGAATTCAGTTAGTAAGCACACAAACTTAACGACTACACTGAACTCACCTTGTCTATGTGAGCAATAGAAAAGTCGGTGAGCTTCCAAATTGCTTGTACTGCTGAACTTCACACCGCAGACACACACGATACCACCTGTTCCAGATGGCACAGATTGTAGAGAAGAAAGGAACCCTACAAATAGTAATAATATAAGCACACCGGACAAAAAATTAGTCACCCCTCTCAGAATGTACCTAATAACGTGTGACGGCGCCTCTGGCCTTGATAACCGCACGAATCCGGCGAGGCAGACTCTACGAGGTTGTGCATGTACTGAACATCGATTTGCTGCCACTCGTTCATCAGCCGGTCCCGAAGTTCCGCCAGAGTCCGTGGGTGTCTATTCCTGAGCTTCACTTTCTGTTTCCAGCCTGAACAACACCTTCGACGCATTCAGGATTAAAGGCTTCATTGGACCTGCGATGTACTCGTCGCCTCCCATCATTGGAGAACAAACAAAAACGGGACTCATCGGACCAAATTACACGTTTCCAATCTGCCGCAGTCCAGTTTTTGTGCCTCTGAGCCCATTTATAACGTGCCAATTTGTGACTTGCTGTTAACAGCGGCCTCTTCCGTGGTACCCTGCTCCAGATGTCCATCGCATGCAGTTCTCGTCGCAATGTCCGTTCGGAAATTGGTCGCTGGAGAACCTCATTGGTTTCTTGGAGCAATTGTTCTCTGGTTTGAAAACGATTTGCAGTTACTAGACGAGAAACATGGCGGCGGCCCCTATTGTCGAGAATTGTTTTCCGGCCACAGTTAAGCCGTCGATTTTCAGTTGATTGCGAACTACACCACTCTTTGTAAACTCGCTGGACAGTACGCGTTGACACACAACAAATTGGGCTACTTCAGACATTTTGTGTCCGTGGGCTCTGCCAAACACGATGGCTCCTTTTGCCACTGAGTAACGTCTGCCTCACGACCCATTTTGCAGATTATATCCAACACACTTTGTTCTTCACCACTCACGAAACAGATCTGATCCTGTGCGCTACGTCACCGCTACTTGTCACTTACCAATGCTACATCAGCGCCCTCTGTGTGACCTTGAACTTCCTACTATCGGTGCTATTAGGGGTGACTAATTTTTGTCCGGTGTGCTTACTATGGCTCTGTTGTGCTTTTTCCAAGTTTTTTAAATGGAATTCGGAAAAAAAAAAAAAAAAACCACGGTTAAGTAAAACTGATATTAGCTTTGATTATTTAATTTGACGCTTCGGTCTACATTTCACAAATATTATTAGTTTTATATTTTTTTTTTATAATAATAAAAGTGTACAGACGAAAACGTCAGATTAAATATATAAGAGGGATTTCCCTATTTTACTTAAGAATCTATTTGAAAAAGATTGCTTCAATTGAAAAAAAAAAAAAAAAAAAAAAATTATTACATTAAAATTAGGTGATCAAATTATTCTCAAAATAATAGACTTTAAATTTGATTTCTAAAGGAATTAATAAAAGCGATAGACCTTCATTAGTTCTCATAAATACTAAAATTTTCAAAATCTGAATTAAGTGATAAGTTCGCTATATAAAATTACGAAGAATCAGATATACAGAGTTGACAAAGCAAATAGACACCCACGTGATTGACTTGAACAAATGGCAAAGCTCATCAATGAAATGCCAGAACGTGAGAGATTTAACGTAATGAAAAGGGGACCAGAAACAACACCATTTCAAATATATCAATTCAATAAATCCGTTATTATTCATTCACTTCTTATCAAATCAAAAACTACAGAAAAACGGAAAGCGTCTATTTACTTATGTCGACTCTGGAAAGTAAAGCAACTGCTTCCTGAATCATATAAAAGAAGGAGAATCGTTCTGATATCAGGCAACCGAAATTTGGTTTCTCTTCTACTGTTTTATAGCTTTGAGTCCAGGAAACATCCGAGAAAGTGTCGTAATTTCCAGAACTCTTAGTCTTAAATTATATGATTAAACCACTCAAAATTCCCAACTCAAGCCTATCACGCGTGTAAATAATAGTACGATTATGACAAGGATTTTTTTTTTTTTTATTATTTAAAGCAACATGCGATGGTCTCCAATATACTAAGAGTCTTCCCATGCCAATGTATACACGAGTTTACGTGTGTAAATACGAGCGAAAATAGTTTTCTTAAGCTTGACATTCGTGAGGTATCTCCACTAGAACGTAGCAGACCATTTACTTTCCCAACACCTGAAGCTACTGTAGAACTATATGTATTTTAAAGACTACTCAAGTACAAGACTTAACTTAAATATTCGAAGTTTGATGTGGTCAATGTGTAAACATTATGTATTTCGTTTATTGAAAATTAATGAAGAATTTCTTGTCAATACTTCAATTAAGTATGGTCATTATATCTGATAAATTTCGGCAAGCAAAGAATCTTCGAGCTCCTCAAATCTTTACACTAATGTAAATAATAGTGGTCCAGGAGCAAGTCCTTGAGGCACCGCCAGCTTCAATGGTCTTAATTCAGATTTGCGCGTCACTGATAACGTATTGCTGACGGTTACTCGCTTAGGAAGACTAAATTAAGTGCATCACTCCCGATACCATACTGCGCACATTTCACCAGGAGTATCTCAAAATCAAAAGCTTTTGAAAAATCAATGAAGACCGCAAATGGTAGAAATTTTTAAGGAAATTTTCGAAGAGATCCTCTAAAAGAATGACAGCATTCTAAATTCCCTTCTCCTTAACAAAACTAAACTGATATGTATTCAAGAGAAAATTGTCGTCAAAGTAGGAGTAGAATGTACGAGTATTAAATATTAACTTCACAAAAGTTTTAGCAAATGTGGATAAAGTAGAGATGGGTCTAGTTTCTACACTCACTCGTGTCTCCAATTTTAAATAATGGAATTACCGTAGCTCTTTTTAGTGAATCTGGAAACTTATTTTTTTAATACAGAAACTAAATATGGAAGACAGCAAAAACAAGAGACGATCTGAAATGGCCTTTAGTAGTCTAATGGGAACATTATCTGCATGGAAATTTATTTTTAAATTACTTAAATTTCAATCTGAATAATAGGCTAAAAAATAGAAAACTGTTCATATCAATGTTAGTAATTGAAGTTAAATTTTGGGTAGGGTGAGAAGGGATTTATGTAATGTTTCGGAGAATTAAGTAAAATGTTTAGTTAGTCCATTTGAAAGAACGGAAGGTCTTTCAAATGAAGTGTTTTGCAAAATTGTTAATTATGTTCAGTTTTATCAGGGACAGTCGTGTATATCTAATCTTTCAACCAATTTTAATGATTTCCTTAACAAATTTCTGAAGTTTCTAAGTGTAGTAAAAAGGGGCGGGGGGACAGTCCTAACTTATGTATTTTTAATTTTATGCTTTTGTGAATACACCTTCGTAATTCATTTGATATCCATGAGTTGAACAGAAGCTAAATTTTTACTTTCTTGCATTTGATTGGGAAGTGATCTTTTGCCAAATTAGAAACATTTGCAACCAACTCATTTAATACAGTAATCCGACAGGTAAAGTCAGTCTCGTCTCCTGGAATGATTAACACATCCCAAAATGCGAAAATCAAATTTCCCATTTTATCTTTGCAAAAAATAAGGAATCAAATTGACTACAAGCGTTTCTAATATGAAACTTTAGACACTGTAAAGCAGTGGATCTTAATCTTTTTTAGACTGCGACCCAAATTCTGGTCGCGGGGGTAGCTTGGCGACCCATGCCTTCAAACAGTTCACTTGTAATAATAGATAAAATAGTAAAATGATTACGGATAACAAATGATAAATGACAATGACCCAATCAATTTGCAGAGCTGGGCACTTGCGGCATATTTTGCGGTACTACCAAACCGGTACCAAACCGGTACGCGGAAATTTGAATGCGGTAGCGGTACTGCGGTACTTTCAGCGATCCTTTGCGGTACTGCGTGTTCCGGTCGGTTTGGTAGTTTGGTAGTACCGCAGTACCGCAAAATATGCCGCAAGTGCCCAGCTCTGTATGAATCAAAATGGCTTGGTAACACAATTTTGGGTCGCGACCAGGGGTTAAGAACAACTGTTGTGAAGTGATCACTAATACAACAGTATGATCGTATTAATTCAGTCACTGAGACCCAAATATGACCATTAATAGAATATGAAAATTAATTACTCTACTCTAGTTGGCGTGAGAATAGGCGAGCTTTAAGTTACGTTCAAGCATCATTGCCAAGAAATAACGATTGGAGGATGTAACAGGCTGACAAAAGGCTAATTGAAGTCCCCTACAAATTATTAAATTGTTACGTTGCACGAGACATGATTAAAAATATTTCCCCTAAAACTTAATATATTTAAACAGGTAGACAGAAGTCTGTAAACTGAGCCAATTGTCAAACTAAAGTTCTCTCTCAATTTTACAAAAAGTAATGATTCAACGATCATAATTCAGGGTTGCTTTAGACATTATATTAGTGTTTAAATACTCAAATGGCAGAGCTGGGCACTTGCGACATATTTTGCGGTACTGCGGTACTACCAAACCGGGACCGCATAACGCAGTACCGCAAAGGATCGCTGAAAGTACCGCAGTACCGCTACCGCATTCAAATTTCCGCGTACCGGTTTGGTAGTACCGCAATACCGCAAAATATGCCGCAAGTGCCCAGCTCTGTGACAAATGGTAATATAATGATATTCCCACACTATACTGGTGGTCAGAGCTGGGCACTTGCGGCATATTTTGCGGTACTGCGGTACTACAAACCGGGACCGCATAACGCAGTACCGCAAAGGATCGATGAAAGTACCGCAGTACCGCTACCGCATTCAAATTTCCGCGTACCGGTTTGGTACCGGTTTGGTAGTACCGCACTACCGCAGTACCGCAAAATATGCCGCAAGTGCCCAGCTCTGCTGGTGGTGGTATATATTTTAGATTTGTAGCTCGAGATGATATTGAAATGTCACATCTGTATCCTTTGTTAGCTAAATTTCATTAAGAATTATAAGTTTAAAATCGAACTGAACATACAAGCAGAGCTGGGCATTTGCGGCATATTTTGCGGTACTGCGGTACTACCAAACTACCAAACCGGCACCAAACCGGTACGCGGAAATTTGAATGCGGTAGCGGTACTGCGGTACTTTCAGCGATCCTTTGCGGTACTGCGTTATGCGGTTCCGGTTTGCGGTTTGCGGTAGTACCGCAAAATATGCCGCAAATGCCCAGCTCTGCATACAAGGTGATCCAAAAGCCATGCTTCATGGGGCTGTTATGAAGCAGGACTTCTGGACCACCCTGTATACATGGGAATTTCAAGTTAAGTATCACATTCTCTCGTACGTCTTATATTGAATAAACTTAGAAGCACTTTATTAATATTCACAGTACAAGTTCCGTCACTTCACATATTGTCTTTCAGCCGTACAATGGAATAGCTAAAGGCAAATGAAGTCGTTAAGTACTGGAGGGTTGGAGCTCACATGATTGGGGCGTGGCTCCAACTCTCCAGTATTTAAGGACTTCACGCGGCCTTAGTTCTTCCATTGTACAGCTGAAAGACGATACGTGAAGTATCTAAAACTTGTGCTGTAAATATTAATACAATATTCTCTCAAGAGTATTTTCCCTCTTGTTCAATTATTGAAAACGTTTATTAAGTTCTCTAAACCACTTTTAATAATAACATCAGTGGTAATTCTAGTACTATTAAAGTGGTGATAACTACAGTTGCAGCGATACATTTAGTACTATGGCTCATTTCCTATTTGATTATGCATTTCGTATATTCCTCTTTATATTTGCACAGCTTCGTTTATCATATTTGTGTATGCGTTTTTTGAGCTACGCTAAAATGTAAAAATTCAATCACCACCGTCACGATTTCAAAAATACTATAAAAAATCCCCCCCCCCCCCGACTCCTATTTATCGATATTTTGGTTAAGCACCTTCGTAAGTGGGGACCGAATTTAATACGCAAGACTTTACCTGGTGCTAATCTCTGCAATGCGGGTAAAACGGAGGAGAGAAGTGGTATTCCTTGAATCATGGTGGTTAAGTGATTTGGAGTTGAATCTGAGGAATTTTTCAGCAATGATGCCGCTACTGTGCTTCCTGAATTTGCAATGTCTCCCAAACTGTAATAAAATAAAACCATTAACCTACAGCCATGAAAGAATCTATATAAAGAATTTAATGACAGAATTTACCAGAATTTATATGAAATTCTAAGAGAATTCTCGACAATCTCTGAATCCTGTTTTGGGATTTGCGAAAATATACGAAGTTCTTTGAGAATTAGCTTAGATCATAGAATTCTTAACTCGCAATTTCAAAAGCTACAAAACTTTTTATACCGAAACTATTTCATAACAACACATCCAATGATTCCCCCAACTACTACTGGCTCAAGGCACCCCACTGCCATTTATTGTTCTTTCGCGGCACCCCGGAGGATTTTAGTCTTCCACTCTTCAACATCTAATTCCCCCCCCCCCAACCCCTCAACATCACGTAATTCCAATATTGTAACATCGCTTCCTGTCGATCAATGAAGTAAGCGACATTGGGTCTGGGTAGTAGTTGGATGGGAGACCGTCCTCCGCGCCCAGATTATGTAGCGACCAGTGGTTCGGATCCCACGTACAGCTGTGAGGTTCCCTCCGTCGTAGGACCTTAGATCTCGCAAAGGTTAAACAATCCCATCAAACATAAAACCTAGCGTATACAGGGTGTCCCCCCCAAGTCCCTTTATCCTTGAACCTTTTACTACTAGAACAGGGCGAGAGTAAAGGAACTTATGGAACACCCTGTACAGTTTCCGTGTGGACGTCATAAATTGCCAATGTTTTGGTTCAATTGAAATTTGTATTTCTTCAACTTTTCAATTTTCAAAGATTTTTGTCATTTTCCAGAAATTTCGCGGCACTCAGGTTCGGAAACACTTTAATATTGTACAAATACACGACTTTTCTCCCAAAATAAACCTCTAATATAAGTGAAGCCTACCAAATTAAAAATAAATGCCTTTCCCATAATTTATGGGATTGGCGCATAGCCTGCACTAATGGAGATTTACGAATCAAACATGACCACAGTCATACTCCTAAAAATTACTTAAAAGTAATTCCAATTAGCCTTAAAAGAGAATAATTAGGTTACGACATAAATTGAGTGAGTGCCCCAAGGGGGTCACCTTTTGCCCGAGCAAAAATGGGATAATCGGCCAACTCGACCTAACCCAGGAGTCACCAGGCGGGAGCGAACCAGAGCCTCACCGCTCAGAGTCCGCCACCGCAACTACTGAGCTACCGGGCGCCCTAAATTGAGCGCAGTGAATGAATTGAAATATAAAGTCTGCTACGTTTTACTTTTGCATCAGGTTGTAAATGAGGTGTGATCACAATGACACACTGACAATAATTTAAAAAAGTAATGATTTTAAATTACAATTACCTTAATGCCGAAATTAAATTACAGTGCAATTAATTTATAATTATGAGTAAAATGTTGATTAATTACCGGTAATGCAATTATTTTGTGTAGTTAAGTCCAATAAATACAATTATGAACAAGACATCACAAATAGAGAGACCAGTAACCGGTCTTAAAATGGGAGCGGTCATGGAACTCCAATTAACGTCTTCTTTGGTAAGTGACAATCAGTGGAGACTAATCAGATGATAACGAGGATTTCACATTTCATCCCCCTTCACAAACTATTCCCAATCCATCCTGTTTCTTATCTGACCCGCGTCCTATTCATGTCTATTCTACGATAGTCATGCAGCTGACTAGCCCTATCTTTCTATTTTTTTTACACCTTTCTCATAAGATGGACTCGTTACTAGTCAAATCTCTCTCTCTCGTAAAAATAATCATGCGAGTGAGCTGGAAGTTAATCGTTTACAAAAACTTCTGTATTCTCCTGTTAGAAGAAGAATAAAGCCATTTCATCTGATTACTAATTTTTTATCATTCACACAGAAGTAGGCACTGAACTCTCTTTCCATGAACAATGAAACACCATCATCCGTACTCAAGTTTTTCACCGCATTCCACAACTCCCCAGATTTGTTAAGATTCACATGCCACAAAACCACTACGTCAGTGTTTTCCAAACTTTTCCCTATGACGCCATACTTCACTTCCAGCCACAGTATGGCGCCATACTTCACAGTTTACGGGTCACTTTCAAGAAAAATGTCTTACTATGGTTTATAATCTTAACTTTAATACACAATTCAAACTTAAAAATTAATCTTGACTCTTGATGATTAAAGTTAATGTATCTTAAAAGCACAAAACCTGAAGTAAAAAATACAAGAAACTTGTTTCTAGATTAACTTACTTTATCAGTGGGTAACGCCACTTCCTGTAAGCGAAGTGAAGACAATGGCATCGGAGGTTCGATTTTCGATAGTACTGGTAATAATAATAATCCAAAAGATAGCGCAATGGGTCGCAATGGTTTAAGCCTAAAGCGCCGTGCCAATTTCTGGTCCCTTGACTGACTAGTATTAACTTTATCATGACATTTTAAATTATTAGCAGTAGGCCACGTCTCTTCTCGTACTCAATTTTGTTATTCACTCCTTTTCAGATTTTTTTTCGAAACTACCATGATTATATAGCTTGGCCTACTTTAAAACTACATTTTCTAACCCGCCTCACACCACTTCAGGGTGACTCCCCACACGGTTTACGAATCACCACGCACTACGTTCTCTGGTCCACGAGGAGTGTGTGGATAAATTTTTAGGTTAAAATTAGTACCTTTTCTACAAGGGACAGAAATATCGAAGTTTTATAGCTGGAATTTTGAACAAAGCCTACATTTTTTAATTAGCATTTCGTCTGCGGTTGCGGACAAGCTCTCCCTCCGAGTTCCTGATATCAATAAGCAGAATGTTATTCGGAATAAAAACGATTCAATTTTACTGAAATTAAATGTTTGCAAATTCCTAATCACTTATATTTTTACGATGACATAGCTGAGCAAAGTTACAGGACAATCTCTGGAACTGACGTAACCCTTCAATTTACTTACGTTGTTAGAACCATGGGGTCTGTATGACCCCAGGCCTAAAATCTTACAAAATGGTGCTATAAAAAGCCTAACAATCACATTTTATATTTGATATTTAAGAACTGTCAACGAATATTATCATATCTTTCTATGGTTCGACCCCATGATTCCTGATGAGGGTTAATATACAGGGTGGTCACAAAGCCCCTTTGCACGAAAAACAAGGGCAACATACATATATGCTATAATTTCATTGCAAAGGGATTTTGTGGCCACTCTATACAAGTCCCGCGTAGTTAATGCAGGGCCGAGACTAAGCCTGGGCCTATTCTAAACTTTAGTTATGTTAAAACGAGTATATTAAGTGAATTAAAACCAAGTTTGTCGTAAAAAAATGGAAGGATGAAAGGTGCCGATATTGGTTTAAATTTGAACACAATCCTGTCAAAGAATATGTAAACGAAAATATAATGCATTCGCATTGTACACATAGATACACAAATAGACTGATAAAGCCGAACGAAATATCACTGTCAAGCGTGTGCGTGTGTGCTATGCAAGACTGAGGACAATCAACGCCCACGTCAGCATTATGAAAATTTAAGAGAGACGTTTCGGAAGTCAAACTTCCAACACGAGTGACTAAAAAAAATAAAAATACAACTGGCAAAGACCTAGTCTGACAAGTACATGGCAAAGTTAAATTTAAAACTTACACATCACAAAAATTAAGAGGATAATTTAAAGATTAAATTAAAATTAAGATAAATGTTTCGAGTCGAGAAGTAAAATACACGAAGAAAAGATTAGTTCGTATGTCAAATTATATAAACTTTTGATGTTGGCTTCTGTCGATATTATAAAGACTCCATAATTCTTAGATCCATTTTATTATGTGCTGTACTTACAACACGAGTTATATACATTACTTACATAGTCTAAAAATCTATTTCCCCATTTACCATGTGGTAGGCACGGCGTTCGAGTTGGGGACAGAAAACATTCAAGTCAATTACATATACAAGAGGATCATCACCGGGAAGAGGAGACCACCCCAACCTCGGAGTTCCAATGTTACCTTTCATGACAAGGTTGGGATATACCTCTAGATCGACGACTGCATTTACGCACCTCACAAACTGGTTCGATTTCTCTGCTTATCGTTAACCCTTGTGCCGTACACATTTATACAAGTCCACGTTTATTCACACACCAATTACACCCACTTTATGTTATTTTCCTCTACTTCTCGCATCTAAACACTCAATATTATACACCCTTTTTCACAGTTCTATCATTATTCATCTTCTCCACATGACTATACCAACGTAACATCCTCATTCTCCTTATGGCCAATCCGCTTTACAACAATCATAAACTTCTTAAATTATCCACTAACTATTCTTACTCGAAATACTAAACTATCAATCAAAACGAGCGTCTCGCATCCATACATCAATATTGGGACCAATAAACAACACCTTCGTGCAAACCTTTCATTGCATCAACACTAAAGAATTTCCTTCTTGTCCGGCACTTTTTATTTTATCGTGCTCGTGACTTGCTTGCCTTATTTCAGTCCATTTTTACTTTCGAATGCTGCTCTACATTTCTTGTCACTAAAACACCTCAAATATTTAAAGTTTTTCCCACAAACTCTAAATTTTCTCCATTCACCACAATATTATATTCTCTCTCTCAGAGATTAGATTAAGTAGTTTTGTATTAATGTTATCCTTTATTTTCAGCTTTCTTCTAATGCGTAACCGAGTACAAGAGAAGTGTACACATGGTGTGAATGAACTCTGAAGCTGTTCTTTTCATTATACTTTTTCCTGCAAGTCCTTTTCACAACTATTTTCTGTCATTCAGTGGCTGGCGGAGGAGAGGAGAAAGCCTTGTCTGATTTACACTTCGTTATTATTAATATTTGTGTGTGAAAGCTTTACACGTCTCAGTGTAAGCATGGTACAAGTTTACAGTGTCCTTTTTCTTTCATTGCTATTTTTAACCTTTCTACTTCTTTCTTGGGCTAGCCTAGAGTGGATCTTAGTGTCTCTCTCTCTCTCTCTTTTTACGTCCACTTTCAATAAGCTTTTTACAAAAATCAACAAAACTGCTCTCTGGAATTCTTTCTCGGATTCACCTACGCAGAAACATTCATACCATCAGCAAACATCAAAATGCGACAGCCACCACCACACTCATTCTAAAATCTTCATTTTTTTTCACTTTTAATTCATGGCCCAATTACAGCTTTCGTCCTAATATCTGAACATCCAAACACAATCACTTTTTCAAGCGCTTCTTGACATCTTTCACAGCAATTCAAGCACCATTTCCCCAAAGCCTATCTATACCAAGTCAGGCCACGCTCGTACAATAATCCATACTCTTGTGAAACTGGGTAAAAAGAGCCAGAGACCATAAATTTACAAAAAATACCACATACATCCAAATTTTTAGCTTCACATCCAAAGCCAACGAGACCAAATTTGTGAAGCTGCACCCAAAATCTTGGTTCGTGAGCTTTTTAAAGTAAATGTTAAAAATTTAACTGGCTTAAAAAGTTTGGTTAATATTCGTTTTAATGCTTTGTTCGTTTTCGATAGAAGGAGACATTCTATGACAATTTAACATATAAATTCATATTCAGGACACCTTGAAACCTCAGGGAAACTGATAAAAATCAAGGAAATGTAATAATTATTTTTTATGGAAAAAAAAATTTTTTTTTTTAAATTTAGACGTAAAAAGCAGCCATTATAGGCCATTGACCGAGTATTTAGCTCTTAACGCTGTTAAAATTTTAACGAACGTCGCCCTCTCCAGTTTTATGGGAGACATCTCGTGGCAAATTAGGAAACATAGGTCAAAACACCAATTAAAAATCGTTTTTGTTTCACGTGACCTTATCCGACCAATCAGAGACGTACATTTTGAATCTCTCATAATGCATACTCATTTAAGATGCTTTTTCAGTCTGGTTTTCATTTTGGTTTGCGGAGGTTGTGATTGCCTGGGTTTTTGGTACCTTGGAACGCAGTTCCAAAAAACTACTGTTGTTTGCGGTTCCTCAGAGACGCAACAACTCTTGTTCGCCTGATCCAGCAACATATTAGGCCTGGGACTACAATCTATTCCGACGAGTGGCGTGCGTATTCTCAACTTGGAAATCTAGGCTACATTCACCGGACAGTCAACCATTCACAGCGGTTCGTGGAAGACACCGTTCACATTCAAAATATTGAGCGTTGTTGGAAAGACGTGAAAAGCTGGATATTACGGTCTGGCAACAAAACCCAATCAGTTTAGGTTAGGTTAGGTCTGTTTAGGTTAGGTTAGGTCTGTTTAGGTTAGGTTAGGTCTGAACCAAAACACATTTTTCTGGTGTTTTTTGGTGTGATTTGCTCAAATCTGAACTTCGTTTCTTTAGGAAATGAGCCGTTTTTGAGAAATTTTCAATTTTAAAATTTCTCAAAAACGGCTCATTTCCCAAAGAAACGAAGTTCAGATTTGAACAAATCACACCACAAAACACCAGGAAAATGTGTTTTGGTTCAGAAAGGAGGAAAAGCACTAAAACGAATAATTACCAAAAGTTTTGTTGAAAATCTTGTGTACGATGTTGTTTGATAAGGGTATTTAGCCTCCTTCGCAACATCCAAGGTCATATAATGGAGGGGATCCACAACTTTACGCGGGCGGAGAACAGTCCCCCCAATGCAACTACTATCCAAACACAATGTCGCTTAACTTCGCTGATCGACGGAAAGCGGAGTCAAGACATTTCTTTTGTAGGAAATCACCACGTTATAAAAGCGAGCTAGGTCTTTGACAGTCCTCAAAATAGTTAGTTATATTTACGTATTTAATAATTCCTATTTGATATAGGCCTATTCCAAAAAAACTAAATTTTGTCCCAAGACGAAAAAATTCAAAGTTCATTCAGTATTTTCAGTCACTGAATATTGTTGCTAACAGGGATAGAGAGATTTAGCTTTAAGATAACTAACTGGCTTTAATGGCTTTAAAAATTTCTATTGGAAAAAGTCGCATCCATGTCGAACCAAATGTCACAGAAGCGAGGTGTGCCAGATTTAACTACAACGTTATGTAATATGCTTTTACATCTGTGCTTATTTTTAAAAATGTGGCAACAGTGTATATCAAGAACGGCCTAATTTTTCATTTAAGGTATTTCTATGGGATTAAATTAAAATTACACACACACACACACTTGTATATTTCACTTTAGGTTATAGGATCACGACTGATGAAGCGGTATTTGATCTAATCGACAGATTATGGGTAACAAAGCGTATGCATGTGGGTAAATGGGTACGTGTTTGACATAATTGAAACAACAGTTTATGGAATCTTTTGTACATGTACAAATTCCTTTAAAATAATTTAGAATTAGCTCAGGAAGTTTATGGAATACAAGAATAAAGTCTAACATTTTCTTCCCAAGAGGAAAGAATATTTAGTGGTGTCTCACCTATAAACGTCTGACTAAACTGTACAACACAAGATCCCAATGACTTCTTGATTTCTTCACTATACCCAACCAACTAATCTGTAATCTTGTATTAATCTATGAACGAGTCTTGGAACAAAAAAGACCAACTCGTGCCTCTTCTCTGGGTGTAACTACTGTACCGGCTTCGGATATCCTACCTTGGGGATTTAGTCAGAGAAGGAAGTTGTTGGTGCTTAGTCGCGCCCTTTGAAGACGAGGCTGAAGACGGCGAATCTGGTGGGGAAAAGGACCCCTGTTTGAAGGGGCCCTCACTATGAGAGAATACCGCTGACGAAGACGATGAAGCTACAGAAGCCTGAAGAAATAAATATATATATATATATAATGGAATATCATGCATGAAACACTAGTTTTCATGATTAAAAAATCCCTCCCATCAGGATTCGAACCTACACCTTTAAGTAGAGGCTGAGGGCGCTAGCTACTACACTATGACGTTGCACCAGATAGTTTGAATGAAATACTGGTTATTACCTTGAGTGCGGGAGGGTTAACACGCAAAATACTCTGGACACGAAAGCGAGTTCCCTCGGTTAAATATGCAACAGGTCTTGTTAACTTTTATCCCGCCGTATCCATTCTACTCAAGAGGTAGTGGGGTTCAAACCCGGGTGGGGACGATTTTTTTTTTTTTTTTAAAGGCTCAACTTTTCTAAAAACTACTTTTTCATACCTTGAGGGCAGCTGCCAAGTAAGAGCTGGAAGCAATGGCTTTAGGAAGTTCTGCGAAGCATATTGAAGGAGAAGATCCTCTCCTTTCTGAAGAGGCCATCGGAGAAGTAGCTCTACGAACAGAAAAAAATTAAATAGATCTTAAAACATATACACAATATATATGTATATAGGCCTATATACTGTACAAAAATAAAAGGAGTTTAATATATTCACCTCTCTTTGATTGACACGGGTGATCCTAAGTCGGCGGATTCAAGCTTCGGATTTAAATTTGTTTGCGAGGGCTCCGTGGTAACCACTTGTTGATGTGATGACGTCACACAATCTAAGGCCGCCGATTGGTCAGCTCCTTCAGTGTTAGAATTTTCCTCATTTTCTGCCTCCCAGCCATCCCCTGGTAAATGAGAATAGTCATTTCGGGAGGCGTCTATGTTCTAAACACCCTGATGGAGACTATATTCTGTACTTGTAAAAGTACACACCTATAACAATTTTTATGTTATTTATAATATAATTTTTAATCAGCTTATCAACCGTCTTATCTTTGAAGGATATTTTTGTATTATTTAGTATTACTTAGTCATATTGAACTTAAAACGTGGTATTTCACTGAAAAATAAGGTCATATGAGGTCATATGATGGAGGGGATGTACAGCGTTACGTGGGACCCGAACCACGGGTCGTTACATAATCTGGACGCAGAGAACGGTCTCCCATCCAACTATTCTCCAGACACAATGTCGCTTAACACCGCTGATCGATGAGATGCGATGTTACATTAGAAATACGCATCTCATGCGTGTTAAGTCTTAACAAAATCTGAAAACATTATTATAGATACATTTAAGTCTAAAAGCTATATTGTTAGTCGGAATTTTAAGTGAACAGATGAACAGAGTTCAGGTTCAATTTAACCCTATTTTGTGTAAATAAACCAATTTATTTGTATGGTGGAAACCAGGGCATGTTTTTAACATTGAAAGTAAGGGAGGGGGCAATTGCCCCCCCCCCCCCCCCAGCCCATGCACCTGCCCCCGTAGTCATTCCATTTTAGAAGTCACTGGGAAGAGGGGGGGGGGTCAAGTATCCTTTCAGTCGGGAAAAGTTTTTTTTTTATTACCCTAACTTACCTACCCATTGTATCGATATTAGGGGAGACACGATAGAAGTGTGTAAACTTAAAACAGACAATTTTAATTCAATGTTTAGCTTTGATAAATATGGGAATACAAGAAGGCATAAACACAAGGTATTTAAACCATACAGTAAAGCTAAAAATAAGGAAGAATTTCTTTCAGTAGCCCTTCCTACGTTCTTGTATATTAAGTGTACAGTATAATATCGTATATATACTATCTATTTGTACCATTTTGCGCATACTTTCCCACCTGCTACTTTGTAACGCTAGTCACAGGCATATATGTAACTAATTATTTGCAATGGCCCCCTCCCTGCTCGTTTAAAGTGCCCTTTTTGAGAATTGCCCGCTCCCCCCTCCCAGTGAAGCTGTGGGAAAAAAAAATGCCCTGGCGGAAACCGGATTCTTATAATGAAGATGAATAGCATATAGACAAGAAAAACCATCATTATTTATCCAAACATTTCGAAATCATCCGATTCCATCATCAGTGGCGAAGCAGCTAAAGTAAAAAAAAAATTTACAACTAAATTTAAGCTAGAAAAGTTGATAATATCTAAACAGAAGATTACCGAAACCGCCAAAAGAGCTCAATCGAAGTAATGACGAGTAAAATATTAGATTTAAAAAGTTTTATGTATCAAAAACAAAAAAATACAACCTGATTTATCAACCAACCAAAAACAACAACATATACAATATAAAAAAGATTAAAAAAATGATTACCTCAAGTTCAAAATCAAGGTAATTAAATAGGCGATTCGTTGAATTTGGTTTTAATATACAAATGGAGAAACGCCACAAAGTTAAAATTCACTTTGAAGTTACTACTACTCGCAAGGATTCTGAAATACGACTGGAAAACTGGGTGGTTGTGTTTATAACTATGATTGTGTGGTTGTGTTTATAAGTATGATTGTGTGGTTGTTTGAGTTGGGTGGTTTGTTATATGGTAATTTTGTAGGGAGCGCTTCCAAGACTCTCAGAAATTAGAATTTTTAAATGTCTCATGGTTTTTCCTACGTGCTATACCACCCCGTACAATGGTTACACTTAAATTGATACACTATGGAAGATCTGAAATGGTCACGGATGGAACCTTTTAACTTTTAAGAAAACTGGGTTCTCTGTGAATAAAAATTAACCATAAGTGAGATTTGTGTCTCTCTCTCTCTCTCTCTCTCTCTCTCTCTCTCTCTCTCTCTCTCTCTCTCTCTCTCTCTCTCTCTCTCTCTCTCTCTCTCTCTCTCTCTCTGTGTGTATTTTAGAAATAAAGAATATATTTTATGATACATTTTTGACACCCATCGTCTATATCAGGAGCAAATCTAAGCTTTTAGGTTTTCGTTTCCAACTTATCAGTAATGTAACATTTCATTCTTCGTGCTAAAATTAGTCACATTTTTGACTAATGTTCTGAAGTACTCTGGACAACGCAAATTATTTATTGTGCAATAATTGGCTCGCGCATATTTCTTTTTTTGATTTTTCTGAACCACTGTATCTCTCTATAATCCAGGATATTAATAGCGGGTAAGGGGTTATATTATTATTATTAATGTTATTATTATTAATGTTATTATTATTAATGCCTGGGTTAGATCGAATAATGCCCGGTTTAGGTCGACTGATGCCCGAGTTAGGTTAGGTTAGGCTCTTTTTCCACCTTATAACGTTCATAAATAAATGATTTTCAATCCATCCGATGGTGTAACTTTTATGCACGTCCAATAAAAATTTGAAGGACGCCTCTAAACTAGGAATTTACCAAATATTTGAAAAAAAAATAGAGAAAAAATCTATGACTTTTTGGAAACTCAGAAAAAATTAAATGATAACCAACATGGATTTCGGTCAGGAAGATCATGCCTATCACAACTAATCGAACACTATAACAACATTATTGATGCACTTGAAACTAATGAAAACTATGTTATATACACAGACTTTGCCAAGGCGTTCGACAAGTGTGACATGGAATCATATCACATAAACTGAAATATATACATCCGTACTTGACCGGGTGGAATCAAAGGCATTTCGTCACATCAATTCCCCGCCTCTTACTGACTATCTTCAATCCCTCTCTCTTCACCGCAATGATGCCTCGCTCTTTCTTTACTATCGTTATTATAACAGACATTTGCTCTTCTGAACTCTCTAACTGCATGCCTCCTCCTTTAAGGAGAGCAGCAGTACCAGACTTTCGACACTTTCTCATTCCTTTTCTGTCCGGTTCTCTAACGCAAGGGTTAATTGGTATTTTCAATCTTTCATCTACTCAACCGGTCAACTCTGGCACAATCTTCCTCAGTCCATCTTTCCCCCTGTCTAAAATCGCCAATCTTTCATCTACTCAACCGGTCAACTCTGGCACAATCTTCCTCAGTCCATCTTTCCCCCTGTCTAAAATCGCCAATCTTTCAAACGCAGTGTGTCTAGGCGTCTCCAAAACCATGGACCTTCATTTTGGCTATCTTCTTCTTCTATGGAGTGGGGGGGGGGGCGCTTTTGCGGGCATTCGCCCTTGGCCCCTCCTTCTTGCATAAAAAAAATAACACTGAAAAGGTAGAAAAGGTGTGTCGTGTTCCCAAATTAAAGGCAAGACAGGGAACATCCTCAACCCTGAAGGAAACTAGTTTTGTCGCGAGAGGACCAAGACTGTTTAACCAGCTGCCCAAGGAACTAAGGAACACGAGTGGACATCTTCAAAAGACGATTAGACACCTGATTCAGAACAATTCCAGATGAGCCGGGCGTACCTGGCTATGTGAAGTGGAGAGCACAAGAAATCATCTCTCTACTTCACCAGGCCAACTGGAGAGGGGCGACAAACTTGACCTTCGGGAAATGAGGAATCGTCGCATGGAACATTTTGAAAGGGTTGAGAGAGAGAGAGAGAGAGAGAGAGAGAGAGAGAGAGAGAGAGAGAGAGTTTCACTATTTTTTAAAAATCAATTACCGCTCCATCTAAACACCTATTCAGGGTACGAGCAGCTCGCAGCATCACTGCCAAATACATAGAGCAGGGATTCCCAGTTTCACTCGTGAAGGGCCCATTTAAAAGGGGCAGCACTGGGTATCAAACCACATGGTGACAATTTCTTAAAATTTTGCATTTGAAGTCAGTAATAAGAGTTAAAAAAAAACAAATAATATTATTTATATTTTGAAAAAAAAAAAATATTTTTACAAGTTCTTTTTACAAATTATAAATTTAACTGTAAATAACCTAATTTACGGCAACTCTAATTTTGTATCCCACAAAGTCGGTGGGATACATTTTAGGAATCCCTGACAAAAAAGGATGAATGTACTCACGAGGATTCCGTACGCAGTTCGTCACTACTTGAACCAACAACAGTGGTTTGTGTTATCATAATCCAATGAACAATTTGGTCCATAGTTATTTCCTGGTTTGTAATGTCAGTTTGGAAATGCAAACACTTCTATTTACAGTGGTTTGGGTGCATGATTTATCAAGAGCAAGATGAACCTCGAGTTTGTGTTTCCTTCTCAAAGTAACACAAATGTAGGCCTACCAGTTATAATCACACACACACACACACACACAGAGGCTTGCTCTACACAAACTGGACCAAGAAAATCACAATAACTGTAGATTGATTTTATACGAAGACTTAAAACATGCAACTCGGAGAAGGATTCATTCTCGCACCGCAAGGCAACGTTCCCAGCAAGTATTTTACCACTACTGTACACCATTTGAGAAACCCAAACATTTTCGGATCAATCCCAGAATAGGCACCTGAAATCATTTTTAGGTGCTTAATCTGGGATTGAGGCAAAACACAGGTGCTTAATCTGGGATTGAGGAGAAAAAAATATAAACAGTTTTTAGAGATATAATTTCATTGTTTTCATCAATATTTGAAAAAATCAACTCTAACCTAACCTAACCTATATCTATACCAATTTATGTGGCAAGATAGATTTGCTTCAGATGGATTCAGAAACATTCGGGCTCATATTGCAGGAATTTATAATATCTATTTTTTTTTTATACATTAAACCACTTTAAACCTTTTATAACTTTGCCTTTATTACATTTGTAATAAACTTTGTATAAACAATAAATTTTGTAATCATCAGGTTTTTTTTATTTAATTCCTTGCAAGGTGCCTATTCTGGGATTGAGGTTGAACGCAGGTGCTTCATCTGGGATTGAGGTACATCAGGTGCCTATTCTGGGATTGACCCAAATTTTCCTTTCAATTGTAGTTTTTGTGCGAAAAGAACTAGATTTTGCATAATGCAAGAGTCCCCCCTCCCCACGACTCGAACTCAGCACTTATTGAGTAAAAAGCAAGGGCACTGACCATCACGCTATGAGGAGGTAAAAGTTAACACATGACGTATAATTCAGCACCCGAGGCAACACAACGCTTTCGCTTCGAGGGGTGTTTTCTGTACTAACCCCTTGCACTCGAGGTAATGGCAGCATTTTAATCAAATCTCTAGTGTATCATTCATAATAATCATTGAGAACCCATAGATGGAATATCATGCTTGGATGTGCACGAGTTTGCTTATATATATATAAAATAGACTTTGGATAGTATTATTATAGTGGTCTGTTAAAAACAAATGGTTGTACAGTCAGAGGGTCAAGGCTCATAATAATGATAAAACACCAATTTTAAAATGCGTTCAGACCTTTTGAAACACGAAAGCGTTTGGATCCGTACCCACAAAGACAACGAACAAAATACTCTAACCTAACCTAAGTAGATTTTATTTAATCTTACCTCACCTTGATTTACAAATTACAACTATCAGAAGTTTCATATAGGTAATAAAAATAGGACAGAATCTCTTTGGCGATATCATTTCGGAAAAAAATAAAAAATCTTACTCCAATGTCTGCTCTGTTTTAATTGTACTTCTCTCATCTTAAAACTATAATAAAGTCCAATGCTTTACAATCAATATATTTTTATCATTAAATTGACTCCTCAATCCATACATAAGGCGCGTTATATGAATCATGAGTTTAGGGGTAGGTCACTAACTGGCTATAAGGTGCGTTCAAGTCGATCAACCAATCCCCGTTCGCTAAAAGAAAAAGTGGGCGGGGCTTCCATAAACCGCGTTCGAAAGCCTACATGCGATTGGGTGATTTTATCGTTAGTATATACACGAACGCAAACTTAAACATTGGATCAGAACGGAACTGAACGTTAACGTAATAGGGCACAAGATCAAAAATTGTTTACGTCCGCCTTGAGTTGGTATTCTTTCTTCGCGAGAAATCCATTAAAACAAACTTTAGTTCCTGGCCAATCTGATTATAATTTAGTACCGAGATGAGGCCTGTCAATATATGCGAGTATTTCTACAATAATTTCCATTGATTGAGATAAAAAAAAAAAAAAACCGTACAAAAACGTTCTTTTCTCCGAACGTCCCTCTACAGTTGCTTCTGGCTGGCTGCGAGTTGTTCATTCTTCTTGCCAGCCAGCCGTTGGCCGATTGATTCCAGAAATTAATGGCGGTCTTATCGCCAAAAAGTCATAGACAGTTGGGAGGCGATAACGAAACGACTCGTTCGTTATTACTACGGCCGTTGCCAGGAGAGAATCCCAGTCGCCGGCGATAACCTAAGTCGCCGCCGATAACAACTAATATTAAGCGATTACCGGAGATAATTCTAACGACTTTGGAAAGTAACCAATTGCTAAGCGTAAGTTTAAAATTCTCTTAATATGCATCTGGCGATTCAATCTCAAATACCAGTTTTCTCTCAAATTTTTTATCATATATATATATATATATATATATATATATTATATATATATTATCACAGAAGCCTGCCCCAAAGGCTAATATCATGTTGGACATTATGGAGCAGGGCTTTTGGAACACCCTGTACATATTTATATTAGTTATTTTTAACTTTATAATTAATTATCGTATAAAAAGTATTTTATAATTCTTTCAAACGGTACCCGCCCGATATACCCAGAATAATCTTTAATTGATACCTTTTGGTAACATTAAAATGAAGGGGTACGAACTGGGTTAAAAAAGAAAAAAAAAATGTAAATTTCTGCCGAACGTCTTCAGGGAAATAATAATAATAATAAACAATAATATTATAACCACCCCTAAAATTACGTATTAAAACCACTCCCATATATTTTTACGGTTTAAAAATTTTACGCCTTAAAACTACAATAATTTTTATGTGTTATAAAGAACATTAAAATTTAAAAAGAAAAAAAAACCTTCAAAATCAGTCTTCAATTATTGCAATCATGAAAAATGACAGGCAGAATTCTCACATTTTAGAATTGCGTGCCAGACGTACGATTAAAAAAACAAACTTGTCTACACAATAAATGTTGTCTTAAAAATCATATATATATATATATATATATATATTGTGTGTATATATAAACCATTATTTACATAAAAATAATATATGATTTATGTAAAAACCAAACAATTTCCGAGATCTTTTACCGGGGGATGGGGGGAAAGGTAGTACAAAAATAACTGTGAAATCATAAATACAACATGCTGAAACTCGTCTGCAAATAAACTATATATATATATATATATTGTGACGTCACTCCTTCTACCCCCATAAATTTTAGTTTATTATGATAACTATCATTATTATTAATGATAATTAATGATGATAATTTTTATTGGCAGAAGAATGCGTGTAATTATGTTACAAATAAGATAGGCCCTGCGATATTAATTTAAATAATTGTACGAATAAGTTAAAATTAGAATGAGTAATAAGAGGTTACCTGCTACTGATTTTTCTAAATAATGGTCATCTATATATATATATATGCTAATATCTACCTGTAAAGTTCATACCCTTTACGACACACACACCTACACACACATATATATATATATATATATATATATATATATATATAGTAAGAGAGATGTAGGGGCTGAGTTCCGCATAATTGTTTCTTCTCATTAAAAACAGTGACAATATTTGATCAACATGCGCAGTCGGAGGTGGAAATCCAGAAAAATTCTGCGCACCTGGATTCGTCGAAGCGCTTTCGTGTATTGGATTAATTGTTTCAAGTTTGCATTTCAATTACAAAGATGAAAATCTCTCTCTCTCTCTCTGATATATATATATATATATATATATATATATATATATATATATATATCAGATGCGAGATAAGAGCCACTTGGAAATTGAAAGCAGAACTTTTCAAAAATTGAACTAACCAAAGAAGGAAGATGATATCAGACCATCTATTCAATTTGGGGTCTAACTATCGAGGACCATCAGCACAGCTAAGACCAAGCAAGCACTCTCTCTCTCTCTCTCTCTCTCTCTCTCTCACTTGATATATATATATTTTTTTTCCTTTATCTTTCGTTCAATGTTTGATTGACGATACTAAAATATATGGAAAAAAAAATGGTTAAAAATATTAAAAATTAAAATGAATATAATACAGTAATATATATATATATATATATATATATATATATACACACACACACATCTCATTTTTCTTTATGGCGTGAAAGAAATGCGTCACAAAACGCAGGACCAACAACTGCTTGGGCAAATAGCCCAATTTCGAGCAACGGGTTTCCTGGAACATTCTTCCGGTGATGGAAAAGCCTCATACAACCGACATTTCCACCACACCTTTCAACTCAATGGAAAGAGATTGGCTTTTAATTGCCACAATGCCATGGCGTATCTATATATTTGTATATATTTCAAGTGGAGAACTCTCTCTCTCTCTCTCTCTCTCTCTCTCTCTCTCTCTCTCTCTCAAAAATTCGTACACTCCACGACCCAAACAAAATATTGTATTTATCTTTAAAAAGTCAAAAGAAGTACATTTGAATTGGCGATTACATCAATCCCTTCATTAATCATAAAAAGGAGATTGGAAGAAATGTTTTTTTTTAGTTTAATTATAAGCCAAAAAAACTTTAAAACTTCTTATCTGATTATAAAAAAAAAAAAAATACACTTATTTGTCAGCCGAGATGTTTCAAAATGGATGTTGGACCAAAGAGTGTGTGTGTGTGTGTGTGTGTGTATAGATATACGATAAAATGAATGTGTGAATTGTATATGCGTCAGGGTGTACACACACACACACACACACACGTGATCTTTAATATTCATAGTGTGTGTATAGTATCTGTGCGAGAGTTCTTAACATCTCATAATCTGAGCTTATCTGAAGACCTTCGAATTTCTCATTTTTTAAGCGCTATCTCTCCTCCCTTTTCTCCTTCTTTCGCCGTTCATGTGTAGCGATAAGAGTTCCGATTCGGCGATAAGCCGACTCAGATCTCACGGATAGCCGCCTCCGGATCCCTCCGCCGGACGCTGACTTCGATACATCGAAGCCGAAGTTAGGGTCGTAGCCCGAAATCGGAACGCGGCGTGTTAGATTTCGCAAACAAGGGAATTTATCTATCTTCTTTTTTCAAGCCTTCTGCAGTAGTCGTACAGAAGTTATAACCAGTACAAAAGGGCGTCGTCTTGACAGTTTGTAATCGTTGGTCAGTTCCTCCTTCGTCAGGAAGCTTAGAAAAAGACCTTGGGATTCTGGCCAGTACGTTGCATAAGGAGCGAAAAAAGGTGAGTGGGGGGGTGCAGGTAAGTAGAATCCGTTATCAATCGTGGGATCTGGACAGCCTTAATCGAACGGGTAATTTGAGAATTCAGTACTTTAGCATTTATCTGACGGGAAATTGGTTTCTTCCCCAGTCTTCATGCTTAACGAGAGGAAAACGCCTTTAATATGAGAGAAAAATTATACATACATATATATATATATATATATATAGAGAGAGAGAGAGAGAGAGTTAAGAATTACAAAAAATATTATGCAATTCATATCGTAAAATTAGCCAGCAAATATTTATGCTTTAAAAAAGTACTTTATAACTATGGCAGTTATTAATATAATAACGTACAACTATTATTGAAAATAATAATAATAATAATAATAATAATAATACCAAAGCAATAACTTTGCTTTAAAAAAAACAATCAATAATTATTGATACATTGATCAAATTCAATGTTTACAACCAAGGGGAGATACAACCTGAAATATCTCTCCAATTATTCTCATTAGAGAGTATTCAACTGGTCAAACAATGACTCGAAACAGTTTTTGACCTGACCGTGCCCGGTGTCATCATCGTTGGTAAATCGCTCCGTCCGTCCGTTACTCCTCCGCATGCCCGAAACGGCATATACCCGTCGGTACCGCGTATATTACTCGTCGGACATCATCATCATCATTATCATCTAACGACTCGTCGTGAATAAATAGCGCGATAATGGGGTAGTGACGATGCGTCGACGATCGGCCAACCGTTGCGTCAACGCCGACCGAAATCGTGCTACGTTGTCGGGGCAACGGCGCGTCACTGCCGTCGGCGTAATCCTTCCAGGGATGTGTAGATACAGGCGGTGATAGGAAGGCACAGATGGAAAAGCAAGATAAGGAGACAGATGGGAAGGGAGATAGGGACGCTGATGGAAGAGCAGATA
>JAJOZX010009598.1:0-65000 GCA_023014485.1 Bathynomus jamesi | reverse complement strand
ACGACGATTAATCAAGTGAACGTCGTCGCCTGTCGACTACTGACGACTTTTATCGTCCCTCATCGACGTGTCGGTGACTTTCTTCCATCGACCTATCGATACTACGAAGAAAGGTGTCATCCTTTCGATCAGATGCTTCATGGCGACTGTTTTGCATGGCGTTGTTGTCGATTATATTAAGTTATTTATATAATGTATGTAATATACACTATACAGGGTGTGGACAAATTATCTTTACATATTCAATTCAGTTTCAATTGGATTTGTACAAATAATTTATGGACACCCTATACGTCTTTTTGGGTTACCTCGTGCGACACCGGTTCCTGTTAAATCAGCGAGTTTAAGCAACGTTGTGTCCGTTCAGTAGTTCGATGGGAGAGGGGACACGTTTTTTCGTGTTCAGATAATGTAGCGACCTGTGGTTGGGGTCCCACGTAAAGCTGTAGGTCTTCTCCGTCATATAAGAAGGTTAAACATTATTACTATACCTCTCGAACCTACACCCATGTACGCATGGTTGACCCTAGTTTCGCTTCTCCCCGATTTGTTCATTCATTCAGACGAAGGTCAAGTTCGTTGCACCCCCCTCCCTTCCGGGGGAGTACCTACAGCTTAACGCAGAATCCGTACCATGTCAATGAAATGCGAAATCACGAAGTCCGAGTCGGAGCCCCAACCCACAACTCCAGGCAGATTAGCAGTCCGATTTTTTAACCCATATGGTAGGTGCCCCAAGCAGGTTTGAGTGTGTGTGTTGAACTACAGTATACAAGAAAAGTGAGTACATCATTATTTACATTGATTGATTATTCTTTCAGGAGCAGAATCTCAACAAAATTGATTTTCTCTCTTAAATGTACATTTTCGGAAGTAAGTTCTCCAAGAAATCTAAAATTTCTAAAATGCATAAAAAAATTACTAATTGGGTTTTGTTTTTAAAATTTTATCAGCGTCACCAAAATAGAAAAAAAGATTTTCTTAGAAAAATGGAATTCTATCAATTTGTAATTTTTTTATGCTCTTTAGAAATTTTTGGTTTCTAAGCAAACTTTCTTCCAAAATTGTACCTACTTATCCGCCACAAACCCTTTGGAGGGGGGGGGGAGGGGGCAACAAGAAAATTCATTATCTTCGTCACTATTATAGTAATACCCAAAATGATTGAGGAACTTCAAAATTCATACAAAATAATGAGAGTATATATTACCTTACACCGTTACTTGAACGTATGGCTCCCAATAATGGCATACAACTCTTTAATCAATGTATTTATATACGTATTGGTACGCATTTAAGTCATTATTTGATGCCCCAAGGTATCCACAGTACATTGGGACAAATTCTAACGCATTTGGTGTGAATTGTGAACACCTGTTGAATTCTGCAGATGTGTTAGATGGACGATTTTATTAATCTGGAATCCTTGTAACTCGGTAGCATGTTTGAGGGCATAATTATGTTAGAACGAGTAACATCACAGCCTGAGGCATTTATATAAAGATATATTGTGTTAATTTTAACCTTCTAACGTCGAACGTTTTTAAGTCTAAATGCGTGTATTTGAAACGGTACGTATTCGACCCATTCGTCGGTAGAAGGTTAAGTGAATTCTAAATGCATGATAAAGATCTTGGGTAGAAAAAGGCTTCAGTGTTCCCCTTTAGAGGGGGAATCTAAGAGGTGTAATAAAGTTCTTTATCAGTGTTTGAGGGGGGAGGTTTCTGTAATTTTGAAAGACGACATTACTGTAGCAATTTTTGACAAAGTTAAACTCGGACGATGGCCTGGAAAATCTCATCCCCGGATTTAAATCCGTGCCAAAATCTGGGTGCAATTGTTAAACAACAAACTGAAGTGGCTCTCTGCGGTATTCGAAGAGGTCAAGCCCGAACTTCAAGAGAAATGTTGGTCAGAAAACTTAGAGTTGATTGGTCGACTTATTGCGTTCCTTCAAAACTCGTGTTAAATTTGTGTTGGAAGCACATGGAAAGAATATTGGTCATTACTGAAGTTTGCTCCAGTTTCTTAAATTGATCAAAATATTTTTTCTCTCAACCCCGAAAAACCGGTACAAAATTTCGTTACACCCCGTTTATATAAGCATATATATAAGAATTACCCATAATACATCGACACGCATACCTAATATTTGATTTTACCTGATTGAAATTGGGTCCTATCTATTTAAATAGCTGTCGTTTACTGCACACACACACACACACACAGAAAAACCAGGATATTTACACGGAAAAACTGAAAACTATATATTGATTTAGTGAAAGGTTCCGAAGGACATTCAATATTTTGCAAATGAGGATTTTCTTAGTTATTTTTAAGATCAACCAAGATAGTTTAAAGCATTCAAATCATTTGAATGCAAAGCATTCAAATGATTTGAATGCTTTAGACTATCTTATCTTAGCGAATAATATTTAGAAAATGTGATAAAACAGTTAAAAATAGGTTTTGCTCAAGGTAAAAACAAGCCATGTTTGAAGCAAAATGCTTTTAGAATCACGCTCAAATTTTTGGAATATTTTTTTTGTGTCACACAATTTGAATTTTTATTATACGCTTTAAAGTTAGAAAATGCCACTTACGAAATGAACCCCCGCCTCATCGGGTGAAATACATCTTAAAATAAAAGATAACTTTTACAGGAATAGATTTTAATCGTAATAGTGATGAAAACTCGAGGCTGGAGGAGGTTAATTTGAAAAAAAAAAAGTAAAATTTTGGCATTGTTTTTTGCGATTCGGAGATATTTTTTAAATAATGATACGATGGAAAAAAATTACACATTTCTTTAAAAAAAAAAAAAAATTTTAATATCAGTTATTTTGATGTAATTTTTAAAATATCAATACAAGAATCAAATGTTTTGAAATGTAATAGAGTTTACAATATAATCATAGTGTACATTAATAATTTTAATTTTTTAGCGATATATCAGCGACTTAGTATTACTTTCGCTAATTTACCGGAGTATCTGGTATGTAACGGTTTAACCAATATGCATCCTGAAATTATAATTTTATGTCTGTAAATTCGTAATTAAGCTTAACTCGTGTGTATCACCAAATGAATTTCCAATTCACACAGTCTAAAAATAGGCAGAAAACTGGGATTTCCCCAGAGAAACGAGGTTAAGTGGAAATACTTATAAAAGAAGGCCGCAGTCAAAGCCAGGTGACCTCCTGACTTCAAATATCTCGGAATTATGCAAATCCAAAAACAGGATTTTCTAGGATGGAGCGTACAAGCCAAAATCAAGATCCGGTAAGTCACGAATTATGAATCAATGCAGTGATAATGGGATCAGAACAATGATCGAACCCTTCATCACCAGTGTCCAAATGCAGAAGGTGCTCCTACTTCACTCAGTAGAAGAACCATTTGACGAAGAATTCAGAATGAGAGTAATTTAGTCGTAAGAAGAACAGAGAGAAAAAAAAATGCTGATTGGTTCAGTCAAGATTTTGTTCAGTGAACGAGATCATACAATTTGGACAGGGTCATCTCTGTACGTCAGGTATCCGCCCCAGCGACATCATTCTAAATACTGTACTGTAACCATGAAACTCCCGCAAATGGGGATCTTTTGTTAGCCAAGGCACAGGGGAAACTCTGTTTTTTGCCCAAAAGAGACGACAACTGTGAGTTCTTGTTTATTTAAACACCTTCGAAGAAGATGCTCTGAGAACAAGGCAGGAGGGTGAATATCCTCAGTTCCAGCAGGTCTCTCTGCTCCTCGCCACGCAGCCAAAATTGTAAAAAAAAGGAGTGGTTTACAAAATTTATATTTCAATTGAGAACCCGTGGAAATTTCTCAAGGTAAATATCTCTGAAAAGGAGTCCAAGATCGCCCAACAAAATTCTGTAATGCCATAAAAACCAGTTTGGCAGTCCGAAATGGTACTGCAATTGCCCTAAAACCTTATCATGCCCAACAGGAGCAAGGCAATCATTTATGTCAAGGTTAGTCCCACTAAATATTAAACTCACCATAAAATATATTTATTTAAAATTTTGTTTTGATTCCAAACTTATCGCCAAGATTGGCTTCTCACGAAGCAGCTACATTTTCCTACATCATCGCTATTTTCATGATTATAAATTGCTGTCGAGTTCATGACCGCTTATTAACACCTTTGGTGGTATTCTCCAGTAATAATTACACCTTTACTGCGCAGTAGCTTCCCGCTTCTTTAACTGTTGAAACTGCAGTGTTGACTGAATGAGTATGTACGATCAACCAATATAACCAAAGTTGGTTTTAAAGGATATCAAACCTACAAAGATTTTTTTAATATAGAGTTTATAACAATATTTCAATAAGGAATTTCTTACAGAAAAAATACGCCTTCTCCACTAGACCTATACTGAAGTCAAGGTGTTTCCTCCCATCAAACTCAGAAGTTTGGTGGTTAATATTAGTAGTAGTAGTAGGCCAAGGCACGTTGCATTCGTCTTTACTATTTACTGCGTACAGTGATGGACTATCTGACTCATTTTATACGGGACCAAAACACGGTTTTCTGTAAAAAATTACTAAGAATACAGAATTTAAACCAATGACGGTATCGTCTGTTCATAGTGATGGACTATCCGACTCATTTTATACGGGACCAAAACAGGGTTTTCTGTAAAAAATTACTAAGAATACAGAATTTAAACCAATGACGGTATCGTCTGTTCATAGTGATGGACTATCCGACTCATTTTATACGGGACCAAAACAGGGTTTTCTGTAAAAATTACTAAGAATACAGAATTTAAACCAATGACGGTATCGTCTGTTCATAGTGATGGACTATCCGACTCATTTTATACGGGACCAAAACAGGGTTTTCTGTAAAAATTACTAAGAATACAGAATTTAAACCAATGACGGTATCGTCTGTTCATAGTGATGGACTATCCGACTCATTTTATACGGGACCAAAACAGGGTTTTCTGTAAAAATTACTAAGAATACAGAATTTAAACCAATGACGGTATCGTCTGTTCATAGTGATGGACTATCCGACTCATTTTATACGGGACCAAAACAGGGTTTTCTGTAAAAATTACTAAGAATACAGAATTTAAACCAATGACGGTATCGTCTGTTCATAGTGATGGACTATCCGACTCATTTTATACGGGACCAAAACAGGGTTTTCTGTAAAAATTACTAAGAATACAGAATTTAAACCAATGACGGTATCGTCTGTTCATAGTGATGGACTATCCGACTCATTTTATACGGGACCAAAACAGGGTTTTCTGTAAAAATTACTAAGAATACAGAATTTAAACCAATGACGGTATCGTCTGTTCATAGTGATGGACTATCCGACTCATTTTATACGGGACCAAAAACAGGGTTTTCTGTAAAAATTACTAAGAATACAGAATTTAAACCAATGACGGTATCGTCTGTTCATAGTGATGGACTATCCGACTCATTTTATACGGGACCAAAACAGGGTTTTCTGTAAAAATTACTAAGATACAGAATTTAAACCAATGACGGTATCGTCTGTTCATAGTGATGAACTATCCGACTCATTTTATACGGGACCAAAACGGTTTTCTGTAAAAATTACTAAGAATACAGAATTTAAACCAATGACGGTATCGTCTGTTCATAGTGATGGACTATCCGACTCATTTTATACGGGACCAAAACAGGTTTTCTGTAAAAATTACTAAGAATACAGAATTTAAACCAATGACGGTATCGTCTGTTCATAGTGATGGACTATCCGACTCATTTTATACGGGACCCAAAACAGGGTTTTCTGTAAAAATTACTAAGAATACAGAATTTAAACCAATGACGGTATCGTCTGTTCATAGTGATGGACTATCCGACTCATTTTATACGGGACCAAAACAGGGTTTTCTGTAAAAATTACTAAGAATACAGAATTTAAACCAATGACGGTATCGTCTGTTCATAGTGATGGACTATCCGACTCATTTTATACGGGACCAAAACAGGGTTTTCTGTAAAAATTACTAAGAATACAGAATTTAAACCAATGACGGTATCGTCTGTTCAGTGATGGACTATCCGACTCATTTTATACGGGACCAAAACAGGGTTTTCTGTAAAAATTACTAATAATACAGAATTAAACCAATGACGGTATCGTCTGTTCATAGTGATGGACTATCCGACTCATTTTATACGGGACCAAAACAGGGTTTTCTGTAAAAATTACTAAGAATACAGAATTTAAACCAATGACGGTATCGTCTGTTCATAGTGATGGACTATCCGACTCATTTTATACGGGACCAAAACAGGGTTTTCTGTAAAAATTACTAAGAATACAGAATTTAAACCAATGACGGTATCGTCTGTTCATAGTGATGGACTATCCGACTCATTTTATACGGGACCAAAACAGGGTTTTCTGTAAAAATTACTAAGAATACAGAATTTAAACCAATGACGGTATCGTGTTCATAGTGATGGACTATCCGACTCATTTTATACGGGACCAAAACAGGGTTTTCTGTAAAAATTACTAAGAATACAGAATTTAAACCAATGACGGTATCGTCTGTTCATAGTGATGGACTATCCGACTCATTTTATACGGGACCAAAACAGGGTTTTCTGTAAAAATTACTAAGAATACGGAGTTTAAACTAATGACGGTATCGTCTGTTCATTTGTCCACTCAACTCGACAAGAGTTCCATATTATCTTTTGATTTTTGAGGATAGAATCACTTTGCTTTTGTTTCACGACCTGAAATTAGTTATTATTAAAAACTAAATTTTCAAAGGTTTCAAATGGGACACTCTAAATCTAAACAACGGATTCCCAACTCGTGGTAGACGGAGCTCTTTTAGGGGGTACGCAAGGGGGTTTTATTTGGAGAAGACACCAATCGACTAGGGAAGTACTTCAGCGGGGAGGCGTTAAGCAAGAGACAGGGAGTGATGGAACTCCCGTTTCTCCTGTCACTGTCCTCCTTAGCTGATATTTCTTCGTGTCTCATCTACCCTGTGAGTAGTCCAGCATGCTCTCAAACACGCACAAACTTTTAAAAATTTATAATAAAATGGCATCGTTGAGCCTTGGAGACCTTGATTTCGGCTCTCTCCTCCTTCTATGGAGGTGGGAGTTTTGCGGGCACCAGCCCTTGGCCCCTCCTTCCTACAGAAAAAAATGCAGTTTGCTAATTCATAATTACCTTAATGATAATGTATTTAAAAAGTAATATTGGTTGTAAATGAACACCATTATTATGAAAACAATATCGAAATTCGTGTTAAAGAATAAATATTGGTAAGAATTTGGGGGGTTCTGTTACGCGAATGACGCTATTCCTTTCAACCTTTCAAATGTTCCTTCCGTGCGATGATTCCTCATTTCACGAAGGTCAAGCTTGACGCCCCTCCTCTCGAATTGGCCTGGTGAAGTAGTGAGTTGGTTTCTTGTACTCTCCACCTCACATAGCCAGGTACACCCGGCTCATCGGGGATTGTTCTGAGCCAGGCGTCTAATCTTCTTTTGAAGATGTCTACTGCAACACCATTCGTGTTCCTTAGGTCTTTGGGCAGCTGATTAAACAGTTTTGGTCCTCACTACAAAATTATTTTCTTTCAGGGTTAAGGATGTTCCCTGCCTCGCCTTTAATTTGGGAACACGACACAGTCTTCCTTTTCTACTTTCCACTGTTGTTTGGGGAGTTACGGGGTTCAGAGTAAGATTAGGGAATAGTTTCTCCATTATTTTCCAAGTGTAAATAATGGTGTATCTCTCTTCTTTCCAGTGAATATAGGTTTAGTTCGCGTAACCTTTCCCAGTAATTTAGTTGTTTGCACCCACTGATCTTGGCTGTGAAGCTTCTCTGAATCCCTTCTAGCTGTCTAATGTCTTTTTTATATGGGCATGTTAGGACCGAGCAGTATTCCAATTTGGGTATGATCAGTGTTTTCAGTAGACGAATCATTATATTCCTATCCCTCCGTTTAAAGGTTCTCAGTATCTGCCCAATTATTCTCTTTGCTCTGTTTACTACTATATTATTTTGTGTTTCAAATTTTGCATATCAGTCATTACAACTCCTAAATCTTTTGCTTTAGAATTTCTCTGAATTTCCTGTCCATTTGGGGTATATTACTCCATGGATTTTAGGTCCTCCCCTTTTCCGTACCGTAACAGTTGAAATTTCTGTATTAAACTTCATATTGTTCTCTCCGTCCACTTGTAGATTCTGTACATGTCTGTTTGTAGAGAGCCTATATCCTCTGGATTTCTTATTTTTCTACTGATCTTTGTGTCATCGGCAAAGGATGTTCTGTGCTGTCTCTGGTAACGTCATCATCTATGTCAGTTAGCATGATTATGAAGAGTAGTGAAGCTAATACCATTCCTCGTGGTACTGAGCTGAGGACCTCTGATTCTGATGAAGATATTCCTTGTACTATAACGACTTGCCGCCGCTCACTAAGGAAATTAAATATCCATTTCCCAACTTTTCCTGTTATTCTCATATATTTCAGTTTATGTATTATGATTCCATGGTCACACTTGTCGAACGCTTTTGGCAAAGTCTGTGTATTCATTACTTTCCAGTGAATCAATAATGTTGTTGTAGTGTTCCATTAGTTGTGATAGGCATGATCTGCCTGACCGAAATCCATGTTGGTTATTATTTAATTTTTTCTGATTTTCCAAAAAGTTATAGATTTTCTGTCTAACTATTCTTTCAAATATTTTAGTCAGATGAGATGTAAGCGACAGTGGCCTATAGTTTTTGGCCTCGGATCGATCTCCTCCTTTATATATTGAGACTATGTTCGCGCTCTTCAGGATGCCCATATTTCTACCGTGTCTAGTGATCGTCTCCATATCCAGATTATCCACTATAGGGGCTCAGTGATTGCATTCTTGCAGTTTTTAATCAGTGTGGCATTCCATTTGTCCGGTCCTGCCGCTGAGTGTGCTTTTAGTTTCCTTATAGTTTGTGTAATATCATCTGTCGTAAAGTCGAAGTCCGTTATACTTTCCCCTTGTGGTTCTTCTTCAAAGAACGCGTTTCTATCGCATATCAGTTTGTCAGTTTTTGGAATACTGAAAGATGATTCGTACTGAGCTCTTTATATTTCAGATACTTCTGTTAGATCATCAGATAAAACACTGTCTTCGTTTTTCAAAGGTCCAATAGTCGTGTGGCTTTTCGACTTCCTTTTTGTAAAATTATAGAAGTACTTTGAGTTAACCTTTATCACTTCTATAGCGTCGTCGTCGTCTTTTTCTGTATGCTTCTCAATTAGTTCCTGTATGACGACATCGATACTTTGCAGTTTATCATTTAATATTTTTCTGATGTTATCTTTACAATTACTTAATTTTGCAGTCACTATTTTACTCTTTCAAAACAATGACCTCTTTTGTCTCTCGAACCTGCTTCTCTTTCCTCTTCGTTGTATTTTTGGGACATGTCTTTCCACAATTTCCAGCGTCTTCTCCTCTAAGGTCATTACCATCTCTTTCGTTGTCTTGGCCTTGAAGATGGTTTTCCAATCTATTACTTCCATGCAATCTATTACTTCAAAATACATTCTTTACCATACTTTTCTTATTGACATATCTGGGCAAATTGTCAACAAAACTCTGAAAGAACCCACAATCTGCTTCATAAGATCTTTCGAGATTGTGGATAAATGTCCCCCTCGAAGTATTCGGCATACCAAATGTTTGTCAGGTTACAATGTCTAGAACTTTTTAGAAGTGACAGGAGGCGCTCAATGCAGCCCCAATTAACGCGAGAACCCCAAGACTCTGATGATAATTTTTATTCAAGCTCTCCATGGACACTACCATACCCTCTAAACCAAAAAAAAATGGGCATGGTACGAAAACGTTTATCTGTAGCTCTGCTTAACCCTTTAATGCCAACCGTTGCCTTATGGTAACATGAGCTTGACAATCAATTTTGAGCCTTACGATCTGATTACACTGGTCAACAAAGATTTTTCATCAGAGTAACATTTGTGGTGGCTGGATAGCATTTTTCACGCTGATTCCAAAACTGCATTCAGATTTTTTCTAGCACGTATAGTTTTCAAGATGAAGGCATATATATAACTACACAGATTTAACCATTTTAAATAGGCAAAATACTAATATTTCAACATTTGATTGTGTTTATTTTATTGTGTTTTTTTAGTTTATTCATCTTATTGATTTCAATTATCTTAATTATACATCTTATGTATTTCAGGTGTGAGCTTTTACGTCTAGCAGCATTGTGATTCAGGCAACAACGCCGTGCTTTGTGTGTCAAAAGATCAGTCCAGTCCAAGAACTTGTTGTGTCAAGTTGGTGTACATTTTTTTGAATTTATAGTTTGCTCAGGTCAGTCAACATGCCTCGACAATGTAAGAATGATCCCTGAAAGCAGTTCTTTTGCATAATGGTAATATAATGCTATCCATCCCCATTGCCCATTCCGTCCATCTAAAAGAGACATATGACAATATGGATATACTACTGAAGGCAATCAAATACGACAGTCATCAATGGAATGTTTGTGGAGATCTAAAAGTTATAGGAATGCTTATGGGTATGCAGTCAGGATTCACAAAATTTTGTTGTTTCCTTTGCCTGTGGGACAGTCGCGCCACTATAGAACATTACACCAAAAGTAACTGGCCACTTAGGTATACATATGTCCCAGGGATAAGCAATGTCCAGTCTGTCCCTTTAGTGGATCCCCAAAGATCTATCTGCCACCTCTTCACATCAAACTTGGTTTAATGAAGAATTTTGTTAAAGCAATGGGTAAAGTCAATTCTGAAGGGTTCCAATACCTTTCAAGGAAATTTCCGAAGGTTACTGCAGCAAAATTGAAGGAAGGAATTTTTGTTGGGCCACAAATAAGGGAGGTTTTGAATGACACTGAATTTGAAAAAGTCCTAAGTCCGCTGGAATTGAAGGCTTGGCTGGCGTTCAAATGGATATGTGAAAACTTTCTTGGAAGCAACAAGTCACCTGCGTATAAGGATGGAGTCAAGAACCTCCTTGATGCCTTCAAAGAAATGGAGTGTCGAATGTCGTTAAAAATTCACTTCCTGCATTCCCACTTAGATTTCTTTCCTGAAAACCTTGGTGCAGTGAGTGACGAGCAAGGAGAGCGCTTCCATCAAGATATTCAGATGATGGAGAAGCGCTACCAAGGATATTGGAATGAAAGCATGATGGCGGACCATTGTTGGATGCTGTATCGTGACAATCCAGGCCAAATTTACAAAAGGAAATCACACTCACAGCGCTTTTAATAAAATAATGTATATATTCTTTATTTATAAGTACATTGAATAAAGTATATGATGTATTTGTTGTTTAGCATTCCTAAGTGTGATCTATACATCCATAAATTTTCTTATAGCAATATCAAAAACTTAAAAATATCAAAACCAGTGTATCTATATAACTCTACGTGCTAGAGAAAAAAAAAACCAGATTCGGAATCAGCGCGAAAAATGCATTAAGAAAAGTGTGATCATGTTTGTGATGAGAAAAAAAAGTTTCATTTTGTTGGCCAGTGTTATTAGAGGTTATTTTGACTTGAACAGGAAAAAATTTAAAATAAAAAATTTATAATTCAGGCATTGAAAGGTTTTCTGAATTATGACATTTTTATTTTAAGTTTTTTCCTGTTCAAACCAAAATAACTTTTAATATTCAGATCGTAAGGTTCAAAATCGATTGTCAAGCTCATGTTGCCATAAGGCAACGGTCGGCATTAAAGGGTTAATATAGTTTTGCTATTTTTTTTAAAGTTTTTATATCGTAACTTTACTTTTTTTAATTTTATTTGTGCCCTAAATTAAACTCTTCTGAAAAAGGATTTTCTTTCAATAAAAGTTTGCATTCCAACATAAAAAAAATGACAACAACACGTGATCCATTTGGTTCATTATACTGAAGTTTACTTTAATTCTTTCCTTAACATAAAACGTTTAAAATTACACACACACACACACACGCAAATAATTATTATAACCAAACAGCCAAGTTTTACTCCAAAAATGTCTCTTCTGAGTTTAAAATTTAATGTTATAAATTAAAATATACAGGGTGTTCATAAATTATCTACAAATTCAATTAAATTGAGTTTGTAAAGATAATTTATGGACCCCCATGTATTTATAGAAGGATGTTGCTGAAGGGCAAGTCGTTAGCCAATCCTGAATATTTGTCAGAAAAGAAAAAAAAAATCCATTACGAAAAGACACTATCCGGTTAAAACCGTTAAGATTAATCCTCAATCCGAATTTTACCGGATTTATTTGTACCCGAAAAAGTGTTGCAGAAGCCCCAAACTGGCTGCTGGCGGAGCAACTTGGAAGAAGAACAAAAATTGGAGAAAAGTTTTGCCCAAGTAATTTTTGGCATTTGTAGAAAAGTCGGTCCAAACGTACGATGAAAGTAGTCAACCCACGAAGATAATCGACACCTGGATAGAATCAACATGGCGCGGAGTCAAATAGTAATACTAGTAGTAGTATTATTATTACAGAGCTGGGCACTTGCGGTTTTTTTTGCGGTACTGCGGTACTGCGGTACTACCGCATAACGCAGTACCGCAAAGGATCGCTGAAAGTACAGCCTGTACTTTCAGCGATCCTTTGCAATACTGCGTTATGCGGTACCGGTTTGGTAGTGCGGTAGTACCGCAGTACCGCAAAAAAAACCCGCAAGTGCCCAGCTTTGCGGCCGCCTCAGCCTCACTATTATTATATATTATACACTAAATTTACCATGCAATAACATCACTTTCTATTCAAAATAGAAATTTGAACACGTTGCAAGCATGACTGTGAATCGTCAACTTTATACAGTATTCTCGGGCCAGTGTGAGTAGAGCAAGCGTGAGGATAATGCGTGTGTTTGTGATTCGAAGTGTACCAACAAGTGCTTTTGTATGACCTTACGGAGAAGACACAAATTTGAAACGCACCTTGCTCCTGATGAGCTACGCAGCCGGATGTGGCATGTACCCGAAATGGCTATATGTACAGACGAACTTAGAAAAGATTTAAATATCTTTGATGAGGACCAGTCAGAGTATGGTTTCTTCCAGTGGGGAGAGTCACGAGGGGTACAGTTACCGTGCCTGCCATATATATATATATATATATATATATATATATATATAATAATTTACACTGACTCTGGAAATGCTGTCCTGCTACAGGGGTATAATAATTATATAGTGTCCATAAACTATGGCTACAATTGAAGTTATATAAGAATATACAGGGTGAACATAAAACTCTCTCTCTATATATATATATAACCTTTGGTTAGCTTCTGGCCGAATTGTTCATTCTGACGAAGGTCAAACTTGTCACTCCACCTTGGACGTACAGTTTAACGTGGAACCCGAACCAAGCCCCACCAGCACCCCAGCGTCTTAACCACTAGGCCACCCAAGGTACCCATTTATCTACCAACCACTTTTTTTTATGGCGTGGAAGGATGAACAGCTGGGTTTTGCTGCGCGCCGGCTGCCGTCACCGGGTCTCGATCCCGGGGCCGATGGATTCGTAGTCAGGGACGCTAACCACTACACCACCGAGCGTATATATATATATATAGGGTGTCCCAAAAGTCCTGCCCCATAACGTACAACATGATATTAGCCTTTAGGGCAGGATTTCTGGTACACATTATATATATATGTTAAACACAGACCGTGCATGGACCATGCACGGTCTGTGTTTAACATATAAGTTTCTCAGGGGACCATTCTGAGTTTGTGTGTGTATATATATATATGTGTGTGTGTGTGTGTGTGTGTGTGAAGAGGTTTAATGGTAAAGGATTGTGTAGATAAAGGCGGTAAGAGGTTTAAAAAGATCCTGCTGATGCCAATCGGAGGAGGCGCGCAAAAAACAAACGATTAAAGAGATTTTCCCGAGTTTGACGGATGACGCTTATGACGGATGTGACGCGAAGGACCTTCAAAATGTCCTTTAACGTCCATAGGATTCGGGAGTCAGGGGTATTGAGGGAGGTTGAGAGGGGGTAGCGGGAAGAGCGGGCTGGCCCCCCTGTTGGGGGTCCTCCTTGGAAATCGTTTAAATCAAAAATCTATCTGGACAGGTTAGGGCGACCCGTCGAGACCGTTCCATCTGACGGACAGACATATAGACAAGCAAATAGATGAATAGACAGACAACGGAGATTTCTCTCTCTCAATAAATAAATAACTGGAAAGATGCATGATATATATATATATATATATATATATATATATAAGGGTGATCAAAAAGTAACGCAACCCATGGAGAAACGCACATAATTGATTTTTTCCTTCTGTTGCAGGCGATGATTCAGAAGTGTGTTGATGCAATTTCACAGGAAACGTTGCAAAGGGTCTTTAAGAACATGAATCGCCGTATCCACTTGTGTGAAGCACAGAACGGTGCCCACTTCCAGCACTTGCTCTGAAATAAATCGTTTTCCCATGGGTTGCGTTACTTTTTGATCACCCTATATATATATATATATATACACAAACTCAGAATGGTTCCCTGAGAACAATATATGTTAAACACAGACCGTGCATGGCACAAGGAACTCTTCTGGGAAAATTAAATCCACTATAGTCCGAATAAGTAATGATAAATGACAAATACCATAGTTTTTTTCCCTTTTTCATGATTTTAGCCCGACGTGGGCAACGGGTCTCTCGCAAAGAGATCCCATAAATATAGCTTCCCTCACCAGCTATCTGCAAAGCAGACAGGATCCAGCTTTGGGACGTGGATCTAGGGTTTAAAGCAAACCTAGATCCCTACACTCAGAACCTCTATATAAGTAAAAGACTCGTTGCATTCACGTCGTGTTGAATAAATCAAAGAAAAAGGGGGTAACTATTGTATTTTTAGCCAAAAAAACCAAAACTTAAACCTCAACCGGGACATTGAGCGTCCACTTTTCAAGGCACGAAACACGTCCGTTTAGTATACACAAACTCAGAATGGTTCCCTGAGAACAATATATGTTAAACACAGACCGTGCATGGCACAAGGAACTCTTCTGGGAAAATTAAATCCACTATAGTCCGAATAAGTAATGATAAATGACAAATACCATAGTTTTTTTCCCTTTTTCATGATTTTAGCCCGACGTGGGCAACGGGTCTCTCGCAAAGAGATCCCATAAATATAGCTTCCCTCACCAGCTATCTGCAAAGCAGACAGGATCCAGCTTTGGGACGTGGATCTAGGGTTTAAAGCAAACCTAGATCCCTACACTCAGAACCTCTATATAAGTAAAAGACTCGTTGCATTCACGTCGTGTTGAATAAATCAAAGAAAAAGGGGGTAACTATTGTATTTTTAGCCAAAAAAACCAAAACTTAAACCTCAACCGGGACATTGAGCGTCCACTTTTCAAGGCACGAAACACGTCCGTTTAGTATACACAAACTCAGAATGGTTCCCTGAGAACAATATATGTTAAACACAGACCGTGCATGGCACAAGGAACTCTTCTGGGAAAATTAAATCCACTATAGTCCGAATAAGTAATGATAAATGACAAATACCATAGTTTTTTTCCCTTTTTTCATGATTTTAGCCCGACGTGGGCAACGGGTCTCTCGCAAAGAGATCCCATAAATATAGCTTCCCTCACCAGCTATCTGCAAAGCAGACAGGATCCAGCTTTGGGACGTGGATCTAGGGTTTAAAGCAAACCTAGATCCCTACACTCAGAACCTCTATATAAGTAAAAGACTCGTTGCATTCACGTCGTGTTGAATAAATCAAAGAAAAAGGGGGTAACTATTGTATTTTTAGCCAAAAAAACCAAAACTTAAACCTCAACCGGGACATTGAGCGTCCACTTTTCAAGGCACGAAACACGTCCGTTTAGTATACACAAACTCAGAATGGTTCCCTGAGAACAATATATGTTAAACACAGACCGTGCATGGCACAAGGAACTCTTCTGGGAAAATTAAATCCACTATAGTCCGAATAAGTAATGATAAATGACAAATACCATAGTTTTTTTCCCTTTTTCATGATTTTAGCCCGACGTGGGCAACGGGTCTCTCGCAAAGAGATCCCATAAATATAGCTTCCCTCACCAGCTATCTGCAAAGCAGACAGGATCCAGCTTTGGGACGTGGATCTAGGGTTTAAAGCAAACCTAGATCCCTACACTCAGAACCTCTATATAAGTAAAAGACTCGTTGCATTCACGTCGTGTTGAATAAATCAAAGAAAAAGGGGTAACTATTGTTTTTTAGCCAAAAAAACCAAAACTTAAACCTCAACCGGGACATTGAGCGTCCACTTTTCAAGGCACGAAACACGTCCGTTTAGTATACACAAACTCAGAATGGTTCCCTGAGAACAATATATGTTAAACACAGACCGTGCATGGCACAAGGAACTCTTCTGGGAAAATTAAATCCACTATAGTCCGAATAAGTAATGATAAATGACAAATACCATAGTTTTTTTCCCTTTTTCATGATTTTAGCCCGACGTGGGCAACGGGTCTCTCGCAAAGAGATCCCATAACACGACGTGAATGCAACGAGTCTTTTACTTATATAGAGGTTCTGAGTGTAGGGATCTAGGTTTGCTTTAAACCCTAGATCCACGTCCCAAAGCTGGATCCTGTCTGCTTTGCAGATAGCTGGTGAGGGAAGCTATATTTATGGGATCTCTTTGCGAGAGACCCGTTGCCCACGTCGGGCTAAAATCATGAAAAAGGGAAAAAAACTATGGTATTTGTCATTTATCATTACTTATTCGGACTATAGTGGATTTAATTTTCCCAGAAGAGTTCCTTGTGCCATGCACGGTCTGTGTTTAACATATATATATATAATATATATATATATATATATAGTTTGCTACTATCTTTGAGAATCAGTAAATAATATTACAAGGAAAAAGAATCCAGAAGGGGGGTGGGGGTGAAGGAAGGTGTGTGTGTGTGTGTGTGGTGGGGGGGGGGGGGGAGGAATTACCTTTTCGCAGTTACAAATATATTAAATTCGCCCTCTCCCACGAGAGATTCCAATTGGCGATCGCTCAAACATTTTTGGTCGAGTGTTGCGCTAAATTGGCAGCAAGTGGGGGCCTCTGGGCACCTTTAAAATATATAAAGCAAAAAGGAAACAAAGCATTTTCAGTCGACCTAACAAATGAAAAATGTGTTATCGCCCAAAACAGGTTTGATCATCGAGTTGTGAGCAGCCTCTGCCGCCTGTTAGGAATATACAATCCCTCCTCATCTTCCTCCCCATCCTCCTGTAAACCCCCCCCTAACAATAACAATAACAACCCCTATTTTTCTCAATATCTTAGCCCTTTCTTCCAGCCCCAACACCCCCACTAACACCCCACCAACCAAAAAAAGTTAAGAAAAACCATCCTCGTTTGTATATATATATATATATATATATATATATATATATATATATAATATATATATATGCACGCATAAATAACGACGCCAGAGTCGATTTCTTCTGTGTATATATCTTGAAAGAGAGAAGATGCCCCAGTGGGCACTCTACGCGGGTATATCTATCGTGTTTTGGGTATCGCCCAGAACCCACGAAACTCAATCTACATACAAGGTGATGCGATCCTCTCAAAATAATAGAATAAAGCCATTGAGATGAATGGGGGCACTAGTTACGGGGGTGGGTGGATAGGCGAGTACCGGCTCGTGATAAATGGTGCCCGGACTGCAGGAAGCTGTGCCTCCCACGGAGGAAAAACAGGCCCTATACCCACTTTATGTACCCACTCCTCGGGACGGAACTCAATTGCCGTTACGAATTGTTGGTCAAACAATGCCTTTTACCACTACTGGAAGACGCCATATTGGGGCATGGGGTAGGGGAATAGGATGGGGCACTCAACCACTGCGCGGATAGAGAGCATATATACATATATATATATATATATATATATATATATATATATATATATATATATATATATATATACGGGTGTCCAAAAAGTCTCTACCTAATAGGAATTACATTACAGTAATTGAATGAAGAGCATTTAGAACACTTAAGATATAGTTCTATAAATAACGTACCGTATTCGCACTGCGTTACTGGTTTCAATGATTTTTCCCACTGGGTAGTGGCTTTTCGGACCACCCTGTACTCTATATAGGAATAGGTACCGACCGTATTTCGGAGTATAATAATACAGAACCGAAGTCCTCATAGAAAATCTAGAAACAACCGCAGGATAGCGGATTATATGTGGAATTAAACATCGCATTTACACACACACACACATACATATATATAATATATATATATATATATATATATATATATATTATGTATGAATCTGAACATTCTCTTTATATTTAACGGTTTCGGGCAAATACCGAAACTCCTTATCGGGTTACAAAATCTTAGTTAAAACGAGCGATTTGAAAAGCGTAGGTTTATAAATACAATGGATTTACATGAACGGGAGAGAAAGTGTATACTCTCTATTAAGGTTATCGATATTTCTCCATTTATGGCGAGCCTCCGTTGGCCCGCAAGATATAATTTGCAACGATACTTCAAACCTCCTTTCGAGAATAATTCTAAAATAAGTTCAATATGAACTGATTTTAAAGAAATAATTGGTCAAATGAAACTCTCTGAACAATGTTTGGCATTGAGTGTGTGTGTGCGTGTGTGCGCGTCACACACACATATATATATATATATATATATATATATATAAGAAATCTTTATTGACCATGGGCATCGCGAAATAAAATATATATATATATATTATATATATATATATATATATATATATATATATATATATATATATATAGAATGGATTCTTTCTTACGACCCTGTTAAGGTCTCCTAATAATTCTCTCTCTCTCTCTCTCTCTTCTCTCTCTCTCTCTCTCTCTCTCTCTCTCTCTCTCTCTCTCTCTCTCTCTCTCTCCGTGCTCTATCTTTCTATCTCTTACGCCTGCCCCACGCCCGAGATAGGCGAAGGCATCAAACAAGGATGAGACACCTCCGAGGTCAAATAAATTAGCGCGAAAAAGATGGTTCATTTCTACTTCAAAATCTATGTAAATATGAGAGCAGGGAGAGGACGCGGGGAGAATGGGGAGAGTGGGGGAGAGGCCTTTGATGAGAGATAAGAAGCAACATACCGTCTAAAGAGACTTAGCGCTAAAACTCTCACAAGGAACAGGGTGATGCGCGGTATGGATTGGGTTTACGTTCTACTCCCAATAATTGTATTTATACTTAAATTCATTTGTAATACAGCCCATTATATATATATATATATATATATATATATATATATATATATATATATATATATATATATATATACACGTGTGTGTGTGTGTGTGTGTAAACAGTAGGAATATGAGCGCAGTACATCAACAATAATTGCACGGTCAAATCGGCGAATCCAACACATTAAGAGGGGCGTAGTTATTCTTAGAAATTAATTTAGAATAAGCTATAAAAGACGCTTCTGTAATGATATACCCAATAAACACAATATTTATACGCGTTGGCACTGATGGTTGGCACCGGGCACTCTCAGTGCCAATTTTCCATACACGCTTTAATATCAACTCTATATAACAAATAGCAATAGTCATATAATCTATCATAACGACATATTCTAGAAGAAAGATGTATTAGGGGTATGGGTAATTCTCAATATGGGTATGGCTAAGATAATATATGAAATTTACAGAAATTTACATCTTGCTCCTGATGAATCATGCACCAGGACATATAACGCTAGAACTGTCTACAAAAGCAGGTGAAAGGATTACGCATTGGACCACGTATGGAAGCCTCGTTGTAAGTACACTGACCCGCTATGTATTTGGCAGTGATGCTGCGAGCTGCTCGTACCCTGAATGGGCGTATGGGCGGAACGGTGCCATGAAAAACCGAGAAACCTTTACTTTCTCTCTACAACTTAATACGTAAAAAAAAAATCTGCGTCCAAGACATGATTTATACAGGGTGAGTCGAAAGTCCTGCCTCAAAAGTATTTATTCTATAGTTATTTTTGAGGCAGGACTTTTGACTCACCTATATATATATATATATATATATATATTATATATATATAATATATATATACACACAAGACCCCCCCCCAAGAGAACTTCACAAGCGTAAAACTGTAAAAAGTAAAGAGCTTTTTAGATTACAAATATGAAATGCAAGAAAGAGTTACTAAATAAAGAAAAAACCAACAAAAACCTACGATGTTTAAAAGTTGCAGCAAAAACCTTCACGAATAAATGCTACGTTATTTACGACTCCAAAGCAAAGGGATATTTTACGATTCATACCGATTGGTATCGAAAATTCGGGTAGCGAAAGAAGTGGGTATACAGCTAGGACCTAGTAATGTGCGAACCAGTAAGTTAACTAGTCAGTAAACCAGTAGGTGAATCGGGTAGGTAAAAACTAGTAAAAAATGTGCGAATCAGTATGGGTATGGTGGTAAACTCGTGAACTTGGTAAAATACGCATGTTGGCAAACGTAAGGAGACAGTGAACGGATTTGTAACTCGTAAATCAAAAACTAAACGAGATTCTATGCATTTCTGATCGCAATTTCGGGTTATTTCGAACGCGGGTTCAAATTTACTCAAGTTTTTGTCGAGGTTTCGCTGTAGCTGTACGAATATAGAGTAGCGCAGCGGAAGAAGGGGATAAGCGACAAAATCGGCGAAATGCGTTTTCTGTTTGAAAAGACAGAGGGAAAAATAAGTTATCACCTCCAATTAGCAGATATCCCATTTTGTGAATGGAAACACTGTTTCGAAATAGTGTTTCCAGTCACAAAATGGGATATCTGCCAATTTGGAGGTGATAGAGGGAGGAATAAACTGTCTTTTCAAGCGGAAAACGCATTTCGCCGATTGTGTCGCTTATCCCCTTCTTCCGCTGCACTACTCGTATATTTGGGGATCTGAAGCAGAGGAGGAATATACTTGTAGCTACCACTACGTCACATGAATAGTAATTTACATAAAACACTTGGTCTTTAAGTCAATATAAAACTTTTCTTTCAAGTTCCAGCCATTTTCTGTCTATTGCTTCTAATAGATTATTGGACATATTAATCAATCTTTGAGAAACTTTAAATTCTACGATATTCCACCATATTTTTGTACAATTTTTTCTTGATTTTTGTCGTTCTCATATTGTATCTTAATAATATGATCACGGTCAAGAAGGCTAAGAAGGTCATGTGACGGAGGGGACTTACAGCTTTACGTATATGACCCGAACTATCTACAAGTCGGCACATCATTTGGACGCTGAAGATGGGTTTTCAGCCAATTACTGAACAGACCCAACGTCGTTTACCCTCGCTGAACTAACGGGAAGAGGTGTTATAATATGGTGACGACGTAGCCCATTATTAAGTTCTAGAACATTAATTATTTCAATTAAATTAAAACCGCTTCTCGCCGCTGGTGAACATGGATGGACAAAGGAACTGAGATTCAAGATTTCCTCTCTCCACAGCGAATAATGGGGTATGGGCATGGTGATTATATACCAATGTCACCATAATAATCCGGTGGAAGAGGTTCATTCTGTATTAGGCGCACGACATCATCGAAACAGAGCTTCTTTCAGTGACGACAATAAGCCACAACCAAACTTGGTGAAGCATAAGAGATTTATGCAAGAAACAGGATTGGAGACCTACATTCCATCTCTCCATCCATCCATCCATCTATCTGAGTTCCCTGAATAATGAAACTATCCATTATACTTTCATAAAAACTAGATCAAATCGTATACCCAACAAAACACGAATGGATAATGAAATTGGATGCACGGATAAAGAAATGAATGGATTATGGCAACATAAAAGTGGGTATATGCCAGGGCACGTCGGGAGGATTATGAAAAATAACATAAAATTTGGGTGGAGTCGGATTTTAGGCGTGTTTGGCTTTGAGAATAATTGAAAATGGGCGGAAAACCCTCACAGCGCCGATTAAAGGCAAATATTAAGTGCTAAGTGGACATACTCAAAATACAAAAGAAAATCCAAAACTTAATCGTAATATTGTTTATTAAATTAATGTTTAAGAGAGAGGTCAGGTCAACACTTAATTTGACATATATATATATATATATCGTTTTCGTCTGATTTTATAAAGAACACTCACAAAGGTATATATATATATATATATATATATATATATATATATATATATACATTTCAACTGCAAAGAACACGCAGCATAATTAACGTAAAGAACGACGCTTGTATAGGAGAACATTCCGCGCAAGATGAGGAGGGAGAACGAACAAATGAAAAAATGAGGTAACCACCCGGGATCTTCCGATTGCCGGTCAGATATGATAACCACTACACCATGGTCCTCACTCGATCAGAAGTCGTAATTCTCCTACATACGCGCAGAAACCAATGCCCCGAGGGGGGCACCTCCCGCATGCCGCACCTATATATACATTTCAACTGCAAAGAACACGCAGTATAATTAACGTAAAGAACGACGCTTGTATAGGAGAACATTCCGCGCAAGATGAGGAGGGAGAACGAACAAATGAAACAAATGAAATATATATATATATATATATATATATATATACAGGGTGGGCCGTAAGTTTCCATACATAGGAAAAATTAAACGTTTGTTTTTATGTTTCAGATACCCTAAGAATATGCGTTTGACGTAAGATCTTGTTTACTGATGAAGCAAATTTTTACGTCAATGGAGAGGTTAATCGGCAAAACATACGTTATTGGAGTAATGCTAACCCTAACTGGCTGAGTCCGACGAAGATGCAAGGTGCCGGTAAAGTGATGGTGTGGGCCGGGATATGGGGTGACAGAATTATTGGACCAATTTTTGTCAGTGGAAATCTTAATGCCGAAAGGTATCTTAACATGTTGCAAGAAGAGATTTTCCCATCCCTGCTAAACGAGGAAGGTAACTTCCCAGTTTACTTCCAGCAAGATGGAGCTCCACCTCATTATGGTCTTCACGTGCGTCGGTATTTGGATCAGCAGCAGTTTCCGGATGCTTGGATTGGTCGGCGTGGTCCTGTGGAGTGGCCTCCCAGATCCCCAGATCTCACCCCCCTTGATTTCTATCTTTGGGGGCACTTGAAGGCCATGGTGTATCAGGAAAAGATACGAGACATAAATCATCTAAAGGAACGTATCACCAACGCCATTACAAGCATAACGTCAACTGTGCTAATGCGTGTTCATCAACAGTGGGGAACACGTATTGAAATGTGTTTTCAAAACAATGGCAACCATGTAGAGCATATTATATAAATAAAAATGGTTGTCCATAAAAAAATGTTTATTTTTCCTATGTATGGAAACTTACGGCCCACCCTGTATATATATATATATATATATATATATATACACATACATTGTGTGTGTGTAACACACACTGTGTATATATAAAGTACAGTCCGTTCAAAAAGTGTTGTCCTGAAACTCCATATATTTTTTTTTTATCGGTACAAAAAGATGACGCTTGACGTAAAGACTTTTTTCATTGACTGTACATAATATACAATAAAAATATTAGTTTCTAACGTTACACGGATAGCGTTATCTGCGAGTAATACTTTCAATTTTCTACTGCAAGAACAGCTGAATGAACTATTGTTGCAATTAGAGATGTTGGGATTGATTGACCTCGCTAATGAAACTATGAGGTAATAGGATGCGTAAATGTAGACAACACTAAATGAGGTTTGACCCCCCTACCCGACTCTTTCATCCTCGAGCTGCAGACGCACCGCTCCTGCAGTGGCTGGCTACGCCAGGCTCTTTAACAGATACCTAATATTACGCCATCCCTGAAAAATTGGTTTCAAACTAGTCTCTTAAATCACCTAACTGCCAGATAGGCTTAGTTAAGGGTTAGTTAAGAGTTTACGTGCCGTATTTAAATGATAGGATTAACCTCGCTGAAAGACCACGAGTTGATAGGGGTTGATAGGGGGCAGGAAGGATGGGGGCTCCATCCCTGGGATTGAGGAGGAGTCAAACCTTCGTTTAGTGTTCTCCGCATTTAGGTAATTCAGAAATTCTATTTTCGCTTAAATCCTATCATAAAATATTTCTTATATATATATACAGGGTGTCCCATAAGTCCGGTCTCGTAGAAAAAAATTATTTTAAATTAAATTTACAAAAGTTATACATTAGAACTAAAACAAATATTCAAATTGATGTCTTGTTTTGGGACCTTTTTTTTTTTGTTGCGGGTAGAATAACACGCAATGGCTAATATGGAAGTGAGTTACACTCGTGAGGAAAAGGTATGTATTTGAACATTTGTTTTAATTATAATGTATTACTTTTGCAAATTTAATTTTAAAAATTTTCCTATGAGACCGGATTTATGGGACACCCTGTATATATATATATATAATCGTATTTTTAATATTGACGTTAACTATTATTATTTTTTATTTATTAACCAAACTGTGATTGTAAATAACAGTTTTTAAATATCACAAAATAATGTTTATCATTTGGGTTATATTCTTTAAAAAATTACCTCGCTGAATACCCCTTCATACCATGGCAAGCGTTTTAATAATTTACTCGCAGTTATACGATACCCATCTCATCCTGTTTGATGACCCCGTGGCAACCAATCATTTGTCTCGCTATATACCCAATCACTACCTTTCTCATCCGCCTCTCTCGACACCAGACCCTAAGTTTAGCAATTTCTTAAAGTTCTCGTAAACATCTGCCTGTGTTTCTGCTCGTCTACCCTTCCCCCGCCCCCTCGGGAGGGTATACTGATTCTGTAATGCAGTTCATCATCACGTGCCCCTCTTTAGGGAAACTTTTGGTCAACTACTTAGCGCCGTATCCGTCAATTGAGGTTACTGTACCTTCGTTGTGACCCAAATTGAAAAGTATGGCAGAAATTTATCCCCATCTGGTGCGTCACTTTCCAAGCTAAAATATTAGTTTCAGATTTGGTGGCGTCACTTTTTAGATCAATAGCATTATTACTCGGGGTATTTGCGTCAATTTTCTGGTTTGTGTAAAATTTGGAGTCACTTTACTAATTTTTTTTTATGTGCGTCACTTCCGCCAAATTTCTCATACTGGGTTGTGACCAAACGGTTACCAGTAAAATGAAACGATATTAGGTCTGGAGTGTAGTTGGATGGGAATCCGTCGTCTGCATCCAGATGATATAGCGACCCGTGGTTCGGATCCAACGTAAAGCTGCAGGTCCCATCCATCATATAACCTTAGATATTGCGAAGGTGGTTATCATCAACCTTCCCTTATTACCTGCAACTTATACTGAGATTAAACCAGTTAATACTAACTAAATGTCGGCTGACGTGCTTATTATCATCATTAATACTAATAGTAATATTATATAAAACTCTCCCGTTGGGTATCTGTAAAAAAAATTAGATACCCTACAAAGACAAACATCATCTGTGCCCCAAAACACATTTGTTTTAATGTAGAAAACATTTGACTGGCTGCTAAGAACTTAGAAATAAAATTGATCCAAATAAACCTCAATTCGCTTCAAAGAAACTCCTTAATAAACTTTTTAGTGCGGTTTTAAGAGATTTTTTAAAGTTATTCGTAACTGATGATGGTCATTATAATGAAGCTGAAAGGTACTAAAAACTAAATTAAGCTTAAAGTTAGTAATAAACTGAATATCTAAGTGTTAAATACGAAAGAATGCATTTAAATTTAATTCGACATTTTTTTTTTTAAGTCAACCCTTTTATGTGGTTTTCTATGAATTAATAATACCTCTGAGAAAATGGTTGGAAGCGAAAAAAGACATTAGGCTATATTCATGTAAACACGTGATAGGCTACTATGTGAACGCTTTTGAGTAACATTTGTGTATGTTCGCAGTCGAACCCCTACACACACACACACACTTACATGCATTTTATATCCGTTTTCTTAACACTTAATTTAATGGGAACTAAAGAAATAAAAATTAAAATAAAAAATGAAACACCGAGCAATCAAATTTATATTTCTTTTATCAAGATCACGATAATTACTAACCACGATTCTCTGATAGCAAATTTTCTATCGAATTTTAACAGCCAGTGAAAATATCGAAAGATAGGGTATGTATACCCACAGTTATTTTTAATGAATTTTTAATACCCATATTTAGGGGGCACGATACTTTTCTCTCGACTGTATTAAAGTATCTTAAATTTTATATATATATATATAGATATATATGAGAGAGAGAGAGAGAGAGAGAGAGAGAGAGTTACAAGGACAAGAGGAAGCCTCAAAGACCTTTCGGTCCACTCAGGAAGTTCCTGTTATTCAAATGGTTCATTTTTAACCTATTCTCAGATTAGTAGAAAAGATAGAAAAGCATAAGGCTATCTCCCCAGCAGAGGTTGGTACGGAAAAAGGTTGAAGAAAATAATTTGACCCTGGAAAAGTAGCCAAAGAAATTTTACAAGAGGAGAATATATAAATTAGCTAGACAATTACGTTATGCACACATTGAAACCGTACACTAGAGAGCATGCTTGTATAAACTAACATAATAATATACTTTTGCTAATTGTGCATATATCAACTACTCGGTATCGTCATAAAAACCTCGAAAATACAGTATGTTTTGATTTTATACAAAATATTTACAATTCTATTTACCTAAGTATCGGGCCAACGAAGACCAGATGGTCCACTGCAGGTTAAGCCAAAAAGGATTAAGGAAACTCTCCATGTCTACACCCAAGTACGCGCAAAGTCACCACGCTGGCAAGGTGATGAAACGCTTCTACAGGAAAGGGGTTGAAACAGGAACTGAGGAAGGAAATCAGATTTTCCACACCATGCCCTCACCCTTCACATGCACCTAACCACACAAGAGAAGGAAGAGAACAAAAAAAAGGAATAAAGATAGGTAAAAATGCAATTTTACCTCATCTAATCCGTGCCACGCATTTTTTTTTTCGAGTTTTTGTTCATTAGAAAATTACATATTTCTACAAAATATTTATTTAGTCTATTAACAAGGCGAGTGTATGAGCGTGTTTTCTGTAATTGGAAGTCTGTCATACGTATGTGTTTGCCAATTCTCCGAATGTCACTGAGTTTCAACTTGGGTGTCCCGCCGTGAAAGGTGTTTATGCGGCAAGTGATATAGTGAGTCGTTCATACTTCGCGGTGTCGTGCCGCCAAGAGTAACTGTTTTGGTGGGTGATCACCCGTAAGTCTCCCGTAATTAGAGAGAGAGTTGACAAAAGTAAATAGACGCCTTCCATTTTTCCCATATTTTTTATTTGATAATAAAAATTAATAAATAATAACTGATTTATTGAATAAATATCTTTAAAATGGTGTTGTTGCTTTCCCCTTTTCCATTAGGCAAAACTGACACACGTTCTTCCATTCCATTAATGAGCTTTGCCATTTGTTCTTCAGGACAATGATCGCGGTGTCTATTTACTTTTTGGTCAACCCTGTGTGGGTGTGTGTGTGTGTGTGTGTGTATCAATGATCTTGTTAGTAAACTATTTGGTAGTCTAATAGGTGGATAGTTAAAGAATAGCGAAATTACTTTGTAATTAAGTTTGAAACGGACTAAAATTAAAATTTATTCCAATCATAAAAATTTAATTTAAAAATAGCTCACATTTATTTTAAATTAGAACATATATACATATATATATATATATATATATACACACAATTTCTCGAGAAAATACGTGCGCGCAGTGATTTTCGCTCCTTTTGAAAAATTCAAAAAATTCAGCTGATTTCTAAAAGATTCCACAAATTCTGTTTGCTCAGAAATGGTAAACACGCAGAAAAAAAAGGGGGGGGAGATATATATTTTATTCAGTAGAAAGACTACAAAAATTTCACTCAATTATTTTTTACAAATATGTAAAAAACAAACAAAAAAAAAAATTTTTTTTTTACGGTTTTATTCTGTATTTTAGCAATTATTTTAATTATTTTTTATTTTAAAGAAAAAAGGTTTTAAACTGCAGAGAGAGGCATTAAAACCTCTCTTTAACTTTTTTTTTGGGGGGGAGGGGGTTGGGGGGGGCTCAAAATCTGATTTAATTAAAAATATATTCTCGTATTCACTAATATTATACGGATTTCATTCCATTTTTACGGCCTCTCTTAAAATGTAAACATATATATATATATATATATATATATATATATAATTCCTGGAATTATTCGCTTCAAAGTGTCTTAAAAACTAATTCCAGTTTTAAGACTGTCGATATGAGAAGCTGATAATTATCCTCCTTTATACTGGGGTGAATATATTTCGGGGGGTGTAATTTTATTTTTGGGGGGCAGGGAGTGGGTGGGGGGGGAGGAACTAAAGAGGTAATAAAAAGAAATATAATCCCTCTTAACTCCGTTAAGAGTGATAGACCATTTAGGAGTTTTAAATATAAATGAAAGAGGGTATACTATAAAAATGTACTTTATTCTTCAGGGGTGAGATTAGAACTTCGCAACTTTTTTTTATTTACAAATTTTAAGTTAAGAACAAAATATATTAAAAGACAAAAACACATCATAAGTTTAAAGTAAAAAAGAAAAAAAAAAAAAAAAGATGGTTGTAAAATTGATTGGATCTTTTTAGCGTCTAGTGTTCGATCAAATTTAACCTTTATGCAATGATGAAATCATAAAAATTGAGTTACAGCCAGCCTTTCTCTCTCTCTCTCTCGCTAGAATTCAAGTTTAAGCTCAAAATCATAAATTTAAGGTTCAGTGAATTTAAACGTCGTATCTTTAATCACCATCAAATTGACTAACACAAAAGGCAAGAAATTTTTTAAACTAAAAAACATGCTTATCACTCGTAAACATTCCCCTGTTCACGGCCTGCCCGTTTTCCCGCCAAATTCTTTGGCGCGCTTTATCTGATGTTGCCATCTGATCAAACGTTCAGATAAAGGCAGGAGGAGGTGTTGCCATAACTACGGTATGAGCTATGGTTGAGAAGCTCTTTTGCTATTTATGGGGTCGCGCGAGGAGATAAGAATGATAATTTTAAACATGAATCAGGATTCAAGTGTATGATTACCCTCGAAATTATGGTCAGCGGTGTCTAATAGTGGATGCTGTTTAGCGAAGGTTCTCCGCTACAAATTTATCTCTGAATGTTTATGAATTAAAACTTCAAATATGTAAGCAAAGGTTGACCATGAAACATTATGTGGAAGTGTATGATAATCTCTCTACGACCATCTCCTCAACTTCGAAGGTATAATACTGTCTGATTACCCACATGAAGAAGCGCACCTCCTCATTAAGATTTTTTTGTTTTTTTTTTAAATTTCTAAAGAAAGGATTTAACCTTTTACCATTCGATGAAATAATCTACCATCATTTAAAAATAGATAAGGAAAGAAATTGATAATAGTTATATGGTACAGATAGGTTTTGCATGTTGGTTCAAAACAGTAATGGTTCTTCATATACGGTTTATTAGCTCAAGATACCGAACACGGGTGTATATATATATATATATATATATATATATATATATATATATATAAGTGTTACGAAAATGAAAAGTGGGTGGAAGAAACAGTCATTTGAAGGCAGAAGGAACGACACGACTTTCCACTCTACAAACAAGTTCATACTCGCTCTGGTCACGAATGAAATAATTTCAGAAGCGCGGACGAAATGCGGCGAGGAAAAAATGGTACGTAACGAAATTATTATCATTTTAAGTCATTTTTATGCATAAAAATATTGGTAGAAAATACATCAATTTTGATAGTTTCTCAAAACTCACTTAAGAAGCGCCTATATCGAATCGAATTCGAGAGAAACATCGTACCTCAGGCACGACCCATGCAAGATGGCGCGATACTACTCGGGACAAACCTTCTCATAGATTTAATTTAGATAACCTGGTTAAAAAAGAAGAAAAATATAAAAAAAAGTAAAAATTGAGGGTACGACGGTAAACAGATAAACTGAACGAATGATTGTGATGATGGCTGCCCAGTCCAGATAAAAAAAAAAACTCAGGCTGGGAAACTGAAGAACTAACACGCTCGCTTGACTGACAGACAAACTACACTGCGAGAACAATAGAGCCAGAAATCAGATAAATTCTCCTGGATAGAGAACACAACCAGACCAACACAGTAGATGACCTGTTTATATTTTTATATTCATGCGAGATTATATCAGGAAGGTCTTCGCTATCGCTCCATCGGAAACATTAAATTGAATTATTTGGAATATCTTTTGTTCAATCAGTTCGGTGTAAAATATACGAGGAAATCTTATTTAAAAATATAATTAGTTTTTCAAAGTGCTTTGTTACGAATATTAATCTTCTTCTTACGATTTATCTCTTTGAAAATCGTGAATAAATATCCACTTTTCACAATCCACTCCATTTGCATTAGAAAAACGAATATTTTTTAATAAAATATACAACAACAAATAATGATAATTGCGGCGATTATGCATACAAAAATGGTCAAGGATTCTTCACATAAAAACACACACACACACACATACATACACGTGTTTACTGTTTACATACGAGAAATTAACAAAACCTACACACTGGCTTATCAAATAATGTGTACTTATTTTTCGTTCAAAATTCTGTGATTAACTGTGAAAAATAATTACTTTCTGGCGTTTAATAAAAATGCAGGTGTTCATTTGTAAACACTCACGATCGGCAAATGTGTGATTAGGCATGTCCTTAATGATAGTCTACAGCGCTGATGATGGTCATACTAACACACTATAACTGTCTAGGATAGTGTGCGCGCGTGTAGTAAGTAGGTACAGGGAGAGAATAAAATTTAACTGTGAATGCACATTGCACACTCACACGTTGTACGTACGTACACGCGCGTATTATCATTATACGGCTAACATGTACAGCTGTTCAGGGTCTGTTTTACGAGCCCAATTCTCTCTCTAATTTCAAACAAAAGTTTGACACACACACTCTCTCTCTCATATATCATATATATATATATATATATATATATATATATATATATATATATATATATATATTGATCAGGATGTACAAAATGCGTACAGGAAAACTAGTCATTGGTAATGAAAGCCGATAACACGCCAAGAATAAACCCATCGTTATCGGGCAGGTATCACTAAACCGCATTAAGCAGCCGATAATGAATTGAGATACGAAACTCTCATCGGGGGCAACCCGCATCAGAGTCGGAGGATCCTTCTGCGCATGCGCAAACGATTCATCACGTAGATTCTAACTGCGCATCTTGTATTTTCTGTACGTTATGGCGCAAGATTAGGCGTCACTTATAAATAAGTAAATAGATAAGTATGTAGGAATAAATAGGGATACGTATCAATGCTCAAATATGGGAAAAACCTCTTATATATATATATAGTCGTCAATTTAGTGGAAGAAAGTCTCATTTGGTTGCTCTAGAAATCAATTTATGGGTAAATATTTGAGCAGCAGAGCGCTACTGAACTCTTATCCAGTCTCCAGCATATGACCAAATATATGACCTCGTCCGTGCTTGGGTGAGCGATTGCCGATTGGAAGATTTCTTGCTTATATTCTTGTTATTTGTAGGCTTGTTTTAATTTTTCAGTTTAATACACGACGATTTATTTCAAAATGCGATGCTCGTATCGACTGTATTTAGAATCTTACGTGATGCCTTTCGAACGACGGTTCAGGGTCGATCTGGACCCCTCTTGCAGCATCCCGCCTCATTTGCGAGATTTGATGGAGGAGATAGTTGGTTTCCACTCTCCTCCTGCCCTCGTAGTCAGCTACGTATGGCTGGTCAAGGTCTTTATACGAGCATGTGGCGAAATGGATGATTGTTGGGAAAATTCCATGTAAATATTACTTTCGATTCGCGGCCCGAAAATGGGTATTCCAGAATTGGGCAAAGTTCCTGATTTGAGAACGTGTGGACCAAAAAAAAAAAAAGAGGGCTGGGTCGCAGTTGCTACCCGTGGGGTGTTTTCCTAGGGAAAATTTTAGGTGGGAAATCCTAAAATGGAAATGTTAACCTAACCTAACCTAACCTAAGCCCTATAAACATTGTTGATCAAGTATCACGTGTTGAAAGTAACGTTATGTAATGGAAGAGATTGCTTGCCAATACTTTGTGCGAGGCTATGGAAAATGGTGCGCGGGAATTGCTTATCATTTCAGGATGCATATTGGTTAAACCGTTACATGCCAGATAATGTTGCACGCAGGCAACATGAAACTACATGAAAGAAATATTAAAGATATTTCAATTCAGTTTGGTACTACTAACAGGCCTCGAAATTTTGATCTGGGGAGGATGGCCCTCGTTAACATTCAACAATATTTTGTTAGATTTAGCAAAAAACCATCATTTGCTCGGACAAATATTGCGTATAACGAGTTTGCCCATTGTATTTGAGGGTCAGTGATGGGTAAGTGTGTTTTTCCGATTCGTCAATGAAGACCGAAAATGTTTGTAAATAATTGAATTGGATAATGTTTATTAATTAAATAATAAAATAAATAAAATGGTCTTATAATTTATAATGACATGAATAATTGTGAAGCTGGACTATTTATTTTATTTAATTTTTAAGCATTAGGCTTTACAGGGCTCTTAATAATACTAATTATTATTCTCCATTTTTATCCTCATCCTCGGGTGTAACGCAGTTTGATACCCGAGGAAAGGGGGGCGGGGAAGGTCTATGAAAAATCTAACCTTGGAAATCCTACAATGAGACTGGGAATGAACCTATTTGATAAATAGCTCCTTTTCAGATTTCCCAATCTTGGATCAAAGCTGGAAATTGAGGATAAGAGCTAGTTGGAAAAACTAAATACCATCTTATGATAATGATTCATGATAAAGCTTTATCGGCAAGATGTAAGTCCCATAAAATAGGTAGTACAATATCCTTGAAGGTAATAAACGATAAGATAAATCAAACAATAATAAATTTAAAAAAAAAAAATTAGGACTAAAGGAGAAATAAGACGTACTAAAACAAGTAATAATATAAACTAGCCATAGCTAAGACTTACTTGCTTGCTTAAACAAATAAAATAAATACAATACAAATAAAAAGTACACGTAGCGATAATACCAATATATATATATATATATATATATATATATATATATATATATATATATATATACAGGGTGGGTAAAAAAAGTGACCCCTTAGGGGTAAACTGTCATATTAGAAAAAGTAAGGGGACTAGAGCTGCCAAACTTCATAGATCCTTACCTAAGCATGTTGTTCATCTTAATTGAGAAGTTACTCGATGTGTCCCCTTTCCTGCTCAACGCAGGCCTCCAAACGTGGACGCCACTGATCAATACGCCTGTTTAAATATCGTTGAGACAACCTTCTCCCAGCCGAGCATAATTCTTTCGCGTAGTTCATCTATGTCTCTTATATTGGTACAAAGCTTCCCAAACACCATAATCTAGTGGTGAAAGATCGGGGCTACTAGCCGGCCACATATTGGGTTCGATAAAATCCGGTGTTTCGTTATCAAGGAATGTGACACAGTTTGGCGTGCACTATGAGCGGGGGTTCCATCTTGTTGGAAAGTATATCTTTCACCACTAATTCGTCGAATATCAGTTAGATAGAGTGAAAGATATACTTTCCAACACGATGGAGCCCCTCCTCACAGAGCACGCCAAACTGTCACATTCCTTGAGAACGAAACACCGGATTTTATCGAACCCAGTATGTGGCCGGCTAGTAGCCCCGATCTTTCACCACTAGATTATGGTGTTTGGGAAGCCCTGAAGTCCAAAGTTTACATCCCTGGTACCAGGGTATAAAATAAGCGTGGAGTGTTCCAAAATGTAGTGTCATTGTTAATTTGTGTAGTGTTCATGCTGATTTTTGCAGTTAAAAAATATCTACAATAATATTACTTAGATTATGAACACTACACAAATTACAATGAACACTGTACATTTTGGGAACACTGCACGCTTATTTTATACCCTGCTGGTACCAATTAGGGATTGTCGTTTGAGTCATTTTGTTTATCCCGGGATTCCGGATAAAATCTGTCTTCGTCCCGGGATCCGGGATTTCCCGGGATTTTTATTTTATATGTATTTAAATTTTTTATACTTTTAAAAAGGAATTAATATAAAAATTATAAAGATTTCATCATTTATTTATTTAAACATATTCCATTAGGTAACTATGAGTGTGAAATAACTAGCTTAAAAGACAGTTGAGTGCAACAAGACAGCTATTTGTAAGAAAATCAACACTTGTAAAGAATAATATCCTTGTAAAGAATAAGCATGCTCGTAAAAAACACAAAAACAACTAAACATATGAAAATGCAAAAACATAGCGCATTAAAAGAACTATTTGACTTATAATACGAATGTAGAAAACATAGACAATTCACACTCTTATCACTCAGCCGAGTTCTAAGTTTAGTTATAAACAGTCCTGCAGCTGAAAAAGCTCATGATACAACATGTATGATCGTGTAAACAGGGTATTATACTATATATACTAATTATTATGTAAGTAATTACCACCGGGATATCCGGGATGAACGAAAAAATCAAAATCAACCGGGAAACAATCCCTAGTACCAATATAAGAGACATTGATGAACTACGCGAAAGAATTCTGCTCGGTTGGGAGAAGGAGTCTCAACGATATGTAAACAGGTGTATTGATCAGTGGCGTCCACGTTTGGAGGCCTGCGTTGAGCAGGAAAGGGGGACACATCGAGCAACTTCTCAATTAAGACGAACAACATGCTAACGTAAGCATCTATGAAGTTTGGCAGCTCTAGTCCCCTTACTTTTTTAATATGACAGTTTACCTCTAAGGGGTCACTTTTTTTTACCCACCTGTATATATATATATATATATAATATATATATGGTAATGATAGTAATGATAATGTTTATTGGCAGGGGACAGAGTCCATAAAATAAAAAGGTACAGTATCCATGAAGGTAATGAACGCTACAACTAATTAAACAATAAATGTAAAAAACAAAAGAAGGGCTACGATAATAAAGAATAACGATAATACACGTAAATAAACGAGAAATAATAAAATTAGTAATAACAGTTTCATAAAAAAGGAATGGTTAATGGGCGAGTTAAAAGGAACTATAAACAAACACTTTTATACCAAGAGGTCCACAGTCTAGAAGACAAAAAACAGGACTGATGAATAGCTTGGACAATTGGGTTATCTGATTTTTTAATTCTTCGCATTAGACTGTTATGAGCGAGTCTTGTTACTTCAAGGAGGCTCGGAACGTTGCGGTTAGCAAACATTTGAGAGGCTGAGCATCTTGGAGGTAACTTATGCAGCAGTCTATAGGATCTATTGTAAAGCAAATTGAGGGTTCTGCGGGAGCCTTTGTATAAATTAACCAAGAGTTCCTGCTCATAAATCTTTAGTGCAGAAAGTACAAAAAAAAAAGGTGTTTTTAGTTTTAATTCTACAGAATTTGAAGTTTCTTACAATCTTTGTTTTAGCACAGTAACTCGATATTGTTCCCTTATGTCTGAGTCGTCACTGAAGTAACTGGTAATGATAGTTAGACTTCAGATACTTAAATTCTTGTACCTGCTCAATTGGTTCGTCTCTCATACTGAAAATAATATTAGCGGTTTGGTTGAGCTTTAAGGATGGAATTGCATAACTTAGTATCGATAACATTAAAATTAATGTCAGATTCTGTAAATATGATTTACAATTTTTTATATGATGATCCAGATCTTTCACCGAAGGGTTTATTAACACCATATCATCGGCATAGACCAAGTTACTTAATCCTCGTTTCATCTATACGACTATACAGCATCCCACTGCTGCCTCATTAAGAGAAGCAATTAATCCATCAAAAAAAAAATATATATATATATATTAAACAGAAGAGGAGAGAGTAAAAAACCTTGTCTAACTCCGCATGCGGAACCAAAACATTCGTATACTACATTGCTTCATCTAACAGTAAAAAATTGGTGCGTTGTACCAAAATTCAATAAAATTTACAACGTATGGTGGAATATTCCGTCTTCTAATTTGTTAAAATAGAATATTGGGATTCACTCTATCATATGCTTTTTGCTTATATCTAAGGAACAACTATAAAGGATCGGATTACTTACAATATATCTAAATTCAATCTCTTTAAAAACATAAATACACAGGTCAGGTGAATGGACCCCTTTTAAAACCTTTTAAATTTATATCCTTATAGAAAACTAAGCTCTTTCGCATTCACACACGGGTATTTCATCTGTGGTTGAGTATATATGTTACAGTCAAAGTGTGTAACCAGCCATTTTGCGTAATGGCTGAAACTTTTAGTCATTTCGCGAAATGGCTGTTTCATTTGGTTATTTCGCGAAATGACTAAAATCTTCAGCCATTACGCGAAATGGCTCAAATTCCACCTTGGTTATTTCGTACAAGATCATTTGCCCGGTTAGGTCAACTGTATGATCGGTTAGGTCAACTGTATGCCCTTGACAAGTTAGGTTAAGTTGTGTTATTTTCTTAGTTTTAACGAAAATAACACGACTTAATCTAACCAATTGTCAAGGGCATACAGTTAGCCAACCAGGCCTTCAATGGCAGACATCGGAATATCATTGAAGGCCCGGTTAGTATTTGAAAACCTCTATATTGAAAATTCAAATGTGTTGAAATGTATATTTGAAGAGTGTTTCTCACTTATTTGAACGGACCTGTGGATGTATGTATGTTTTAGCAGATTTAGTTAGTTAAATAAAGGTTTCAAATTTTATTGTGATGTTTGTTATTTCTATGAATTCATGACAAAAGTCATTTTAGCCATTTCACGAAATGACCAAGGTGGAATTTCAGCCATTTCGCGAAATTATCAAGTGAAACAGCCATTTTGCGAAATGGCTGGTTACACACTTTGACAAGGGCAAGGAAGTGCGTCAATACCCTTTTGTTTACTCCTTCCTCAAATCAGGACACACTCTCCTAAAATTTGAATTCCACTCGGAATATTCCTACTTTCGGACAGTGGATACGAATAGGAACGACAATGTGTGAAGTAATTTTCGACAATGAACAAATGTGCTACTACTGCATGAATTGCAAGCATCTTGCCCTGTGCCCTCGCGCACCACTGACTCATCATGCCCACTCCCACATACGAAAATGTGATTCACCAACTGATAAGAAAGATACTGAAGGATCAAACTCGTCTTATCAAGCGCGTGCAGTAGTCTCATAAATGACCAGACTTAATAATTATCGAGAGAGAAAAGATACAAATGCTTCTTGATAACGAATTAACGTGTGACCTTGCCAAAATTACGTCAAATAACGCAGAGGAACAGCCATGAACGCAATCCTAGCTGATAATATAGAAGAACGTGTATATATATAATATATATATATATATAATATAGTCCGGAAACAGGAAAAAAGATGCAAAATAAGAAAAAACAAATTGCAAGCGACAAAAATGAAATTTTGGACATATTGCGTATTGCGAATTAGACAAAGTACAAATACGATACTCTTAACAAGATAAATTAACTAGATAATATTGTTCAAAACACCAATTAAAAAAAAAAATTTCTCTCTCTCTCTATAATAAATATATATATATAATATATATATATATATATATATATATATGCACTAGAATCACAAAATAACACGTGACCTTATTAATAAGCAAACAACCACAAGGAAAAGGAAACACAAAGTCCGAGCGCTTTCGTGATATATTCCTCCTTGATAATGTGAATATATCACGAAAGCGCTCGGACTTTGTGTTCCTTTTCCTTGTGGTTGTTTGCTTATATATATATATATATATATATATATTATATATATATATTTTTTTTTAAGTTCGGGAAGAACCGATTCGCCTCTATTTAAAAGGGCATATCTCAGCGGAAAAACAAAGAAAAAGTGAGAGGAAAGACAGAGGAAAAAGAAAGGGTGGAGGGGACAGTCGAAGTGGAAAAAGACCAAGGATGACAAGGACTGCAGGGTCGAGCCCATCATCCTTGGGTGCTAGGGCCGGGAGGGCGCACGTGAAACCTCCAGGAACAAGCACGTACAAACGAGCACAAAGAGCACTCAAGAGCACGAGCTTAGAACCCCTTGCGGGGTATATATATATATATATATATATATATATATATATATATACTCCTGACTTTGCATTATTGAGGCAAGCAAATAGGCAAAGAGAGTATTCACAATTTTATCTTTCACAGCTGCTTTTGCATTCTAAAAAACTGATTACGTTATCATACAAGATATTTAACACCCCTTCTTCGTATGCTATTGCAAACCAAGAACTCATCGTGTGTGTGTGTGTGCGTGTGTGTGTGTATGAGAGCATATTTTCCGGCTAATCTGTCTGTTATATACTGTATATATACATATATATATATATATACACACAGTATATATATATATATATATATATATATATATGTACGTGAACGTTATTTTTACTGTACACGTAATGGTATCAGTCATGTAATCATGAATCAACCTTCTTTGTTATTCTGCCAAATAATTAAGAAATGTCCTGATAAAATTTGACATTCCACATATAATTACAAGCAAAATTACCGCAATGAATACGTACGGTCTTCAATTTTTATCTTTTATTAGCCTGTGTCAAATTTAAAACAAAACTTAAACACGTTTTTGTAAACTTAAAACGACCTATATTTGCTGTAATACTACTATTACTTAATAATACTAATAATATTAATAATAAACTTACCTTTTGTCGTATTATAGTTAATGAAACGACAAATGACGAAATGGTTAAACGAAGTTTTTAACGATTGGGTTTTTTCTCCCTCATAAATCAGTTAAAAAATCAAAAGTTGTCTCTTATTCAAAGTTCAATTACATTGTTATTTTCTTAAGTTACCCACATAACAAATATTTAAGATTTATATGATATAAAGGCAGTCATGATACGTTTATCATCACATTGTAAGTTAGGAAAGGTCTCTACTTCCATTACGATATCCCCCCCCCCACCTAAATTTTCCAGTCACGATTTGGGTCTTATCACAGTTGACGCACTTAATTCAAAACAACCTTACCTCTCTTGCCGCCGAGAGGAAACTGTTCAAATCAGGCAGTCTGGCGCTTCTCTCGGATGGAGCCTCGAGCTCTAGGCCCTAAAATCCCCTCCCCTCCCCTCAAGATACTCCCTATCACCCCACAAGAGGGTAGGGAGGGAGAGATATGCATCTCTATAGTATATTTTCCCCTTACATCTAATATATTAGTAGCAACGACTCCATTGTATGGTTCAGAACGCCCAAATTGACATTGACAACTTTTCCAGGCAGGAATTGAAAGACTGACATTTGACGACTTTTGCACCCAAGAATTTTTTATTTTTTGGAAAGAATACTGTTGAGATTGGTTTTTCTTTTTTACTTTAAGGTTATTACATAAATTCACGAAATTAAAACAAAAAATAGGTCAAATAGTTTATATAATATATATATATCAACTGCAAAGAACACGCAGTATAAATAACATAAAGAACGACGCTTGTATAGGAGAACAATCCGCGCAAGATGAGAAGAGAGAACGAACAAATGAAAGAATGAGGTAACCACCCGGGAATCGAACCCGGGATCTTCCGATTGCCGGTCAGATATGATAACCATTACACCACGGGCCTCACTCGAACAAATGCCGTAATTCTATTCTACATACGCGCAGAAACCAATACCCCAAGGGGGCCCGTGGTGTAATGGTTATCATATCTGACCGGCAATCGGAAGATCCCGGGTTCGATTCCCGGGTGGTTACCTCATTCTTTCATTTGTTCGTTCTCTCTTCTCATCTTGCGCGGATTGTTCTCCTATACAAGCGTCGTTCTTTACGATATATAATATATAATATATATACACACGGTGAACCAAAAGTAGGTGGACAGTAGGTTGAATACGGTTTGTGTTATATTATATTATAACTATGGTGTTCATTATAACTATGGTGTTTGTGTTATATTATATTAAATATTATAACTAAATTTATTTAAATTTTATTTTGTATTATAGTATACAAAAAAATTAAATATGTATTCTCAAAATAAACGTTATCATTTACTGTCCACCTACATTTGGTTCACCCTATACTGTATACACACACACACACACAGGGTGGCGCAAAAGTCGCGCATCATAGGAATTTTCAGTGTGATTATATTATTTTTTTCTTTTAGGTAGGGGATATATATATATATATGTATGTGTGTGTGTGTGTGTGGTGTGTGTGTGTGGTGTGTGTGTGTGTGTTACAACTCAGAATGGTCCCCTGAGAAACTTTATGTTACACAGACCGTGCATGGAACAAGGAACTCTTCTGGGAAAATTAAATCCGCTATAGTCTGAATAAGTGATGGCAAGTGACAAATACTATAGAGTATAGACATTTAGACAAACACTATAGACCCTGTCCCAAAGCTGGGTCCTATCTGCTGAACAGATAACTGGTGAGGGAACCTATATTTTGGGGTCTCTTTGCTAGTGATCCGTCGTGCTCACGTTGGGCTTCCATCATGAAAAGAAAAACTATAGTATTTGTCATTTACCATTACTTATTCGGACTATAGTGGATTTAATTTTCCCAGAAGAGGTCCTTGTTCCATGCACGGTCAGTGCGTAATATAATATATATTTTTTTTTTTAACTGCAAACAACACACAGTATAATTAATGTAAAGAACGACACTTGTGTAGAAGAGCGTCCGCACAAGATGAGGAGAGAGAACGAGCAAATGAAAAACTGGGAGGTGCCTCGTTTTTCATTTGCTCGTTCTCTCTCCTCATCTTGTGCGGACGCTCTTCTACACAAGCGTCGTTCTTTACACACACACACATATATATATATATATATATATACACACACACACGAGGTTCTTAAAAATAGGTTGCTGTTTGTCAGATATTATCGTTGTATAATACAATGAAATAACTTGAAAATATGATAACGTAGATAAAAAAATTTATTATTATTTAAGTGAGGTAAATGGTATCCATAATTACATTTTTTTTATCTTAGAAAAAGGTGTTCAATAATTTTATGACTGTCATTTAAATATTTAGCCGTGTTGCAGTTACGGGCCAAATACCTATACGTATAATGTTATTCATTGCGGTCGTGGGGCCTACTTATGACCATTGCGGTTCTAGGTCCCATCTTCGGTTTACTCTCGCATTCGCCATATCATTCCCACGGTGATTCTGCCTCCAAGAATGGGAAAACGAGAGAGAGAATCTCAAACGAGACATTTTCAGATTCCCACTTCATGTCATTCAAGGCCTTTTCCACTTTGGTCTGGGTTAAGTTACGATTGGTTAGGATATGATAAGTTAGGCTCTGATTGGTTAGGCTAATGTTAGGTTAGGTTTTGATTGGTTAAAATAAGTTAGGTTAGGAAGTAGTAAACATTCCCACTCAACGCCGTTTGCCGTCAGTGGGAATGTCGTAGTGACATTGTTTCCCAAATCAAGAAACGCTTTTCTCAAATGTGGCTATTTTTCACTTTTGTATACTCTCACTCGCGCGTGGACCACGAATGGGTATACCATTGGGTAGGTAGTAATCACCATTTCCTTTAATCTTTATTATTAAGTAGATTCACCTCTTTTTCTACATCGTCTTGGATCGCGTATCTCAATTCTTATACATCGCCGCTGTGGTGATAGAGAATTAAATCCTATTTCCATTGTTTACCAAAAAAAAAAACTATTTATTTAAAACAAAGGAATTACTTTGATTTTAGATTAACAAAATTATTATCAGACCAGGTTTTGTTAAAATTAAACTATGTGATATTACCCGAAAAATAAATCTTATTTACATTAAACAAAATTAACGTAAAATTCGGTTTGACTTTATGTGGGAAATTTGAACTTGTTTAATTCTACTTAATTATAATAATAATAATAATAATTATAATAAAATAATAATAATAATAATAATTAAATGTGTTTAATCTAAACAAAATTTGTTTCAAGTTAAAATTTAATTAAAATTTTAAGAAAATTGGGAATAATGATTTTGAATTTTGTTAAAATTTAAAAAAAATTTATGCAAATAACTTTTAAATGCATTAAGTTTTCCGGTTGTACAAATTATGTTTTTTTTTCTATCCCCTATCGTTAATTTCAACTATAGGTTCTATCTCACAACAATGTATTGTCTTATTATCAGTGTATTGTTATATGAAGGATAATTCTCCTAATAATTATTTCTCTTATCCCCCCCCCCCCCCCCCCGCCCTCAACCCCCAGCCCTACTTCATACATTAACAAAAGAAATTACGAGAATGCTTTTAGAACGAGAGAGAGAGAGAGAGAAGAGAGAGAGAGAGAGAGAGAATGTCCAAAATCAACAACCATTAGCTAAACAACAAATCCCTCCCATACTACTAGTACAAAACAACCGAGCAGTAAAAAACTCGATAATTCCGATAATTTCACAACTCGGAATCGATAATAAATTTTAAAAAAAAATAATAATTTGTAAGTGGAAAAATACATATTTATCGATTTAAGTTTTTACAATAATTAGAAATGAATTTATCAAATAATTAATATTTTAATTGTTTGTTTTTTAACGTTGAATTAATGTTTTTTTTAATAATTAAAAAGTTTTTTAATTATTTCTTTTAAATTTAAAGGGTAACTTTAAAATATTAAAAAATAATTAAAATTTGTAAGTAAAGAGAGGTGAAATAAGAAAGAGAGAGAAATAGGAAACACACATACAGAGAGAGAGAGAGAGAGAGAGAGAAAGCAATAAAGGTCAACAAAGGTGTTGGTATCAGCGGGCGACAGTCGCGTCGAGCGTAGCTGGACGCCGCAGATAAGCACACTCCGAGTGGAAGCACAAATGCAGCGACCCACCCGACGCACGCACGCACGCACAAGGACCTGCCTCCATCCTTTTCCCACACGCCCCCACAACCCGGACCCCACCACTTTATATATATATATAATATATCAGAGTATCGATGCACAATAAAAGTATTTAGAATATACTTGTAAAATATGACGCAAATTAGAGATAAATACATACTGGAATGTTCGGACTGACAAATGTGTGCATTCATTCCTGTTAAGACAGTGGTTCTTAACCTTTTTACTACCATGCCCCCTCTAGGAATTGGTCCTTCCCTCCACGCCCCCCTTCAATCAAAATAACATTCTCAATAACTTCTCAATATTAGCCCATGCTCTCGTTAAGAGAATAACAAATACAATTAGAGAAATTCCTGTTTCTAGGGGGGCGCGCCCCCCTGGTTAAGAACCACTGTGTTAAGAGTATAAACGGAGAGAGTTCCTTCCTTCGTGGGGAAAAAAATGGAAAAGTCGTTCAAAGCATAATAGAAACACTAAAAATTGTTTAATATCCTACAAAAAGGACTCCAACATCTAAAAATTCTTAAAAGTAACCAGTTAATAATATTAAAAAAACAGTCTCTGACCAACCCAACGTGTGGTAGGTATAACGAAGACAGGTTGAAAATAGAAAGCAACTCTCTCCCTCACCAAATCCTTTACGAATAAGGATGCATGCAATTGAAATAAATAAATATATAAATAAATAATGATATGTACCAATAAATTATAGCCAAATACCCCTTAAATTTATTAATTGCATCAAAGTTCAAACCTTATCTTACAAACTCATTTATACAAATTTAATATACATACAAAATGCACTAGCACACTTGTATATATATATATATATATATATATATATATATATATATATATATATATATATATATATATATATATATATAAAGAGCAAATTTCTCCCTATTTCCAAACTAGTTATGGTAAAATAAGATAATACAAACTTGATATTAAAAAAACAAAAAAAAAACAATTTGATAACTTAGTTAGATAATAAAATTAAAGAAAACCGTCATTTAAAAAGAGTATTTTTGTGTTACGTTGACTTAATTATTTTAATTATCGAACACAATACATTTAAGTTGATAAGTGTTTGTGAACCAGAATTATATATGCCCTTCAACACACACACACACACACATATATATATATATATATATATTTATTCTATAATACTAATAATAATAATAATACACTATAAAATATTTATATATTGAGGGTTCTTAGGGGGGGGGGGAGAAGACCTTTTAAGTTTTTCATTTTGATGGGGAAGGGATGGGTGTTCGGGGGTCTAAGGGGGTGTAAGTTGTGAAAGATAAATTTGCGCTCATAAATGAAGAGAGATGGGAACAGCATAAAATACGTCCTTCTCGATAACACGAAGAATTGCGTTCCCACACGATACTGCGGGATGATATTCCATTTTTATAGCCCTTATAATGGACGAGGACCAACACAACCAACTAACGGAACAACGTACCACCTTATACATTAACGGATCAACGTACCACCTTACGTATTAAAAGACCGACTTGCTACCGTATGGACGAAACCAACTCAACCAACTAACGGAACAACGTACCACCTTATACATTAACGGATCAACGTACCACCTTACGTATTAAAAGACCGACTTGCTACCGTATGGACGAAACTAACTCAACCAACTAACGGAACAATGTACCACCTTATACATTAACGGATCAACGTACCACCTTACGTATTAAAGGACCAACTTGCTGCCGTATGGACGAATAACATAATGTACTGGACTGCGTATTAATGAGGTCAACGCGCACCGCCAAAACGGTTCAACGTACTAACGTATGAGGATAACGTACCGACCTTACGTATTAATGTATTAACGGACTACGTAATAGCTGGATAACCGGGCTAACAACGTACCACGTTATGTATTAACATACCAGCCTATGTAGGAACAGATAGTATATGAAGGGACGTTTCAGCGACTGTATTACCGTACCAACGTATGCAAAAAATAACGTACCGCTGCACCCGAGTTCGAATGATTAATGGGGCTGGATTGCCATCCGCATATGCCAGATATAAGCGACCAAATACTGTACAATAATGAAAAAATAATGTATAATTTGAGATTTTCCCCATCACGTGACTGACTGATGATGGTGTGTCGATTAGAGCTGAAAGGCCTTTAAGATAACTTCAGTTTTCATTAATCACGTACCCATATATTATGTAGTGAAAATACAAATTTTGAGGCATGGAAACGTAACCAATTCATAATTTTTTATTATAAATTATTTTAATGGAGAATTAATTGATATTTCCTTACGTTTGTATCCATCCTAAGGTAAAAATTAATAAACCTAACCTGACTTAACCTGAATACCCAGTTTATTTAACCCGTTTCGCACGTTCTCGATAAAATGAATCTACTTGGGTATCCTACAGGGGTAAAATGAGAGGTTGTTGATCTACAAGTACCGAGTTCGATTCTCAGATTGGAGCGATTAAGGCGTTTCTCTGGGTCTTGTTTGGTGGGGCACTGGCTCGAATCGGACGTAAAGCTGTATATCGTCCCTTTCGTCAAGTGACCTTTAGTATTACTTCAACGAAACTATATACAGGGCGTCTCATAAGACCATTTACCTCAAACTTTACGTACTAGAATAGGTTGAAGGTAAAGGGGCTTATGGGTCACTCTGTATATCCCACGTCTTTAGTGACTTTCCATTTTTGTTCTTTTTACCGACCCTAATTATCAAATTTGAATAACATCTAAAAATAATTAAGCCCCCCCCCCCTCTTCATTTATCTAGGGTATCAATAATACAAAATATTTTTGAGCCCGGGTAATAATAATAATAATAATAATAATAATAATAATAATAATAATAATAATTTTCTTCTTAAAATAGGCACCAAAAAAATCTTAGGATCTCGCTTACCAGATTTCACTTCGGATGAGTCGCACATAGCAATATCTGTTGATTCTGAAAAAAAGTAATAATGATAAAAACAATAACAATTTTATATATATATATATATATATAATATATATATATGTGTTTGTGTGTGTGTGTGTGTGTGTGTGAGGAAGTTCAACTGTGATGCAAATGTCACCGACGGTCATAAAACGTCACAAAATGTCACGTGACATCCAGATAAGGTCACCTTGATAGAATTTTCGACAGGTGAAGAAAAGAGAAAGAAATTTTGTTTTCTTTGAGAAGGGTAACTTAGGAAAATCAAAATAATAATTGAAGAATATATATTATATATATATATATATATATATATATATATATATATATATATATAGCTAAGAGTTACGTTCGCTCCTATTCGATGCTATCTTTTGTATAACTTTCATCCTACTCGCAAAATAGCTACTACTTTGTTGTAGATTTTTTTTGGCGGGGGGGTTCAACTTAGGTAGGTTAAGTTGTTTAATTAAAAGAGTAACGCGAATAAAATTCGAAAAAAAAAAAGAATCGTTGTATGCGATAAAAAAGCGCATTCTCTAAGCTTTTAAATAACACCCCAACCTCTCTACTTTAATGCCAAGTGTAAACGATTACAAATTTGAAAAAACAAAAGATTTCACATGTAGGAGCTGATGTAGGCCTACCTTCAACGACCACCGACGAAGATGTAGGAGGAATTTGCGCACACACACACACATATATATAATATATATATATATCGTAAAGAACGACGCTTGTATAGGAGATATTCCGCGCAAGACGAGAGAGAGAGAACGAAACAAATGAAAAAATGAGGTAATCACCCGGGAATCGAACCCGGGATCTTCCGATTGCCGGTCAGATGCGATACCATTACACCATGGGCCTCACTCTTCCAAATGCCGTAATTCTTCTACATACTCGCAGAAACCAATGCCCCAAGGGGGCACCTCCCGCATGCCGTAACATTATATACATTTAACTGCAAAGAACACGCAGTATAAATAACGTAAAGAACGACGCTTGTATAGGAGATATTCCGCGCAAGACGAGAGAGAGAGAACGAAACAAATGAAAAAATGAGGTAACCACCCGGGAATCGAACCCGGGATCTTCCGATTGCCGGTCAGATGCGATACCATTACACCATGAGCCTCACTCTTCCAAATGCCGTAATTCTTCTACATACTCGCAGAAACCAATGCCCCAAGGGGGCACCTCCCGCATGCCGTAACATTATATACATTTAACTGCAAAGAACACGCAGTATAAATAACGTAAAGAACGACGCTTGTATAGGAGATATTCCGCGCAAGACGAGAGAGAGAGAACGAAACAAATGAAAAAATGAGGTAACCACCCGGGAATCGAACCCGGGATCTTCCGATTGCCGGTCAGATGCGATACCATTACACCATGGGCCTCACTCTTCCAAATGCCGTAATTCTTCTACATACTCGCAGAAACCAATGCCCCAAGGGGGCACCTCCCGCATGCCGTAACATTATATACATTTAACTGCAAAGAACACGCAGTATATTCATTTGTTTCGTTCTCTCTCTCTCGTCTTGCGCGGAATATCTCCTATACAAGCGTCGTTCTTTACGTTATTTATACTGCGTGTTCTTTGCAGTTATATATATATTATATATATATATATATATCATACCAAAGCACCGGCGGCACGCAAATCGGCAAATAAACCGGCGGCAAAATTGGCACCACCGGCAAAATCCCAAAGACGAGGTGCCGAGATGGTGCCACGAATAGTGCCTGGACGAACGTGTCGTATCGTCATTGCGGACGATAAAGCGATTCCAAAATCCAACAAGAGCGCTCAAAATACGATCAAAAAGGAGGAAGGGGGGATGGGGGCGAGAAGATTATGGAGGGGGATTCAGGGTTTGTGGGAGTGCCAAGGGGGAGAGTGCCAGAGGAAAGAGGGGAAGGAGGCCTGCAAGAGTAATATAAGAGATTGGAAATGGATTCCAAAAGCTGATCTTTGGCTGTCACTGAAAATCAGGAATTGCAGATATAGAATGGATATATATATATATATATATATATATATATATATATATATATATTATATATAAAAACGTTTGAAAGCATCAACACGAAAATAATATTAGGATTGAGCATGGAAGTGGGGTCGAACACTCGCTGCAAATGCCGGTATGTGAATCCAACGCGCTGACCGTTCGTCCACTAAAAAATACACTGGTCATTTTTTTTTTTTTTTTTTTTTAGCGTTTCAAAATGTTAAAATTTTTAGCGTTTCAAAATGTTAAAATATTCGTCAACAATTAGAATAATATATATCTTTCTTATCCCTGAAGATGTGAATATATCACGAAAGCGCTCGGATTTCGTGTTTCCTTTTCCTTTTCCTGTGGTTCTTTGCTTATTAAAAAGATCACGTGTTATTCTGTGATTTTATTGCATATATATATATATATATATATTATATATATATATATACAGTATGTCTTAAACTAACAGATCATAAGGTCGTATCCGACAAGCGCCGATCTACGTCTGTATCCAGAAGAAATGGACGCCCTATCAGATTGGCACCAGTGCCTTTTTGATGCGTTGATGACCTATCGTCAGCACCATCGACAGGAGGGTCGCGCCCTCGGGTCAGACCCTTATGTCGAGCCCTTATATACAGGGTCACGCCCTCAAACCTGAATCAGACTTTCCAAGGATGCCCTGAGAAGGTCTCGAGATGATGTGATATCCCAAACAACTCTCGTGGCACTCATGATCCCGATTCCTTCTTCAGGCACTGAGATAGTGGTTGGTAGAGTGCTTGTTGGAGTTAAAAGAAGGTTGCCACAGTGGGGGCAGGTCCTATAGGAGATAGGAGGGTTTCAGATAACCCTGATAAAGGGTGCTTTGAAAAAAGTAGCCTTCAAATAATGAAGCACACACACACACATATATATATATATACATATATATATACAGGGTGTCCCATAAGTCCGGTCTTATAGGAAAATTGATTTAAAATTAAATTTCCAAAGGTAATACATTAGAACTAAAACAAATGTTCAAATTTGATGTCTTCTTTTGGGACCTTTTTTTGTTGCAGGTAGAACAACACACAATGGCTAATATGGGAGGGAGTTACACTCGTGAGGAAAAGGCTTTCATAAATTTAATTTAAAATAAATTTTCCTATGAGGCCGGACTTATGGCACACCCTATATACAGGGTGTCCCATAAGTCCGGCATCATAGGAGAAATTCATATTTTTCTATTTCTACAAACCATAATTCATATTTTTCTCTTTCTACAGGCCATAACGTCTGTGAGCAAGGAAGAACGAATCCAGATAATTCTACTCATAGGAAATCGGACTGTATCCAGACCGCGAGCCAATAACACAGAGTTATGTTAGCAGACTCGTTGCAAAGTTTAAGGAAACAGGATCCATAGAAGATAAACCACGCAGTGGACCTTCAAGGAGGTCCACTGACGATGATACAGCGACTGCTATCTTGGCTCATTTTAACAGAAGTCCCAATAAGTCTCTTCGGCGATTGTTCGCCGAGACAGGAGTGTCGAAAAGTAGCATCCATCGCATTCTTCAAGCTCACAAATGGCATCCATATAAACTTTAGATCCTACAGAAATTAAGCGATGATGATGATGATCCCGACCGGCGCGCCGGATGGAATTTTGTGAATGGACTACGGAACAATACATATTGAGCACGTTCTGTAAATAAAAGCTTTTGTTTTGCCTTTTTTATTATTTTTCCTATGATGCCGGACTTATGGGACACCCTGTATATATATATATATATATATATACAGGGTGTACACAAATTATCTTTACAACTTCTCTCTCAAATAAAAATATAAGGAAACGAGGTACACATACCGTTTTCGCGCCATCTGTGAGAGAAAATAATAAAGTTTCACGTGGTAATTGTCAGATGTCACGTTTTTGCACAGGGTTATGCACAAATTACGAGATTGGTACGAAATTCCCTTAACATGCATTCCCCAAATCAGTGGATTAGCCCTGGGGGTGTCCCATCTCTTGGCCGGCCAGATCACCAGACATAACACCCTGTGACTTTTTTCTACGGGGTTATGTAAAAGACTGCGTGTACACAATTCCAGTGGCCAAAATCGACGATTTAAAGACCAGAATTGCTGCTGCTGTTGCGAGAGTTGACGTTAAAACGTTGCAGCGTACATGGATGGAGATAGAATACCGTTTGCACGTCTTACGTGTGACAAATGGTGTCCCTGTTGAATGTGTTTGTGGTTATGCGAAACTTTATTACCTACTTTCTCTCACAGATGGCGCAAAAACGGTATGTGTATACCTAATAACTTAATATTTTTATTTGAGAGAGAAGTTGTAAAGATAATTTGTGTACACCCTGTATATATATATATATTTTTTTTTTCCTTTATTTATTTTACCGCCGATTCGTACCTAGTGTGGTACATATCTCAGCGAGGCAGTGGGTGAGTGGTGTTACTGAGTTGGGGATGATATAGGGGGGGTGTAGTGTTCAGTTATTGGGGAGTGGGTATGGGGGCCTGGTCTCAGACCCGTTGAAACAGGTGGGAATAAGTGAGGAAACGGGAAATCGCTTCCTCCGAAAAATGGGGGCCCTCAGCGAGCATGAATTGTAGACGCTCGGGTATGGGAATTTCGGCCAAGTGAGGGAAACATCTACAACGAAGAGCGGACAAGTTTGGACATTCGACCAGTAGATGTACGACAGTGATGGGAGTATGACAGGTAGGGCAGAGCGGGGCTGGCGATTTAGCCATTAGGTGACCATGAGTAATGCGTGTGTGTCCTATGCGGAGACGGGCTATAATCACTTCTTTATGTCGGGACCGGTGGAAGGAGGAGGCCCAGTATCCTACTTGCGGTTTGATCTTATGAAGTTTGTTTTGTGTGGCCTGGTCCCATTCCCGTTGCCAGATGGAACGGAAATGGGAGCGGAGAGTCGGGAAGAAGTCGGTGAAAGGAAGAGGCCGGGAGGAGGCCGGTAGTAAGCAGGCCGACTTTGCCGTGCGGTCCGCCTCCTCGTTACCCTGGATGCCGACATGTGCCGGGACCCAGCAGAAGGCGATTGTCTTGTGTCGGAAGGCTGTTAAAAAATGGAAAATTTGCTGGATGGTACAGACGAGCGGATGAGGGGGGTTACATCTCTCTAGGGAGAGAAGTGCGCTTTGGGAATCTGAATATATGACGAAAGAGCTGGCAGAGTGAGTGCGCACTATGTCTAGGGCCTCCTTAATCGCGAAAAGTTCTGCCGAGAAAACGGAGGTCTCGCGGGGCAAGCTGACGCCTCGAGAAAGTGGTTGGGTCAGTATCACCGCTGAGCGGCCGCACCAGTCTCCGAACGGGAACCATCTGTATAAATGGCGACTGTGTCCGGATGTTGGGTTGCATGTTCACGGAAAGTGACCTGTATACCGTAGCACTCGTTGTATTCTTCGGTAGAGCACACAGGTCCCTGCAAACTTGATAGGGGTGAGGAGCCAGGGGGGTAAATGTTGTATGAAATGGGGATAATTGAGGGGACAGGCATGTTAGAAAGTCAAGGAAAGAGCGGACCTCTTCAGTGAAGTGCCAGCTCCGTCCCTGGGGTGGGAGTTCAGAAATCGCCGCGCATACAAGCGAAGAGGGTAGTCTCTGTGCACGGAGGTATGTCCTCATGAGGAGCAGACGCCGTCGGAGGGCGAGAGGGAGGTAATTGCAATCCACTTGAAGGAGGCTGGAGAAGAGCGGAAAGCACCAGTGGCGAGGCGGAGGCCCCTATTAAGGACTGGGTCCAAGATACGGAGGCAGGCTGAACCGTATACTACACTGCCATAGTCCAGCTTCGACTGGACCATGGAAGTGTAAAGACGAAGGAGAGAGCGTCGGTCTGCGCCCCATGTGGTGTGGGAGAGGTGATCTAGTAGAGCGAGGGGACGCTGAGGGACTGCTTCAGTTGTTTGATATGAGGAACCCAGTTGAGCCTTCGGTCTAGAATCACGCCCAAAAATCGCGTGGAGGGTACCACCTCAAGAGGATTGCCGTATAGCGTGACAGAGGGAACAGGAAGGGTTGCGGGTCTTCTTCTGCTGAAAAGCATACACTTGGACTTCGGGGTGGAGAGGCGGAAACCCACCGACGTCGCCCACCTTTCCACCCGGTAGATGGCGAGCTGAATTTGCCGTTGAACTACGGACGGCTCCCGCCCTGCAAAGTAGATCGCAAGGTCATCCGCGTAGATGGAAGAACGGATGTTGGGTGGAAGGCATTTTGAGACTGTGTTCATGACGATGGAAAAGCATAGAACACTGAGGATGCTTCCCTGTGGGACCCCGTCCATCTGCACGAAAGTGTCTGAGAGGACTGAGCCCACCCGAACTTTAAAGGTTCGGGAGGATAGGAAGCCCCTGATGAAGGTCGGCATGGCTCCTACGAGCCCTAGACTTTGGAGCTGTCTAAGGATTATTGTCCGATGAGTGTGTCGTAGGCCTTCTGGATGTCAAAAAATATTGATAGGACGAATTGTCCACTGTCGAATGCATTCTGTATGTCACGGCTGAGAAGCAGGAGGGGATCAGTGGTGGATCGAAATTGTCTGAAGCCGGACTGGGTAGCCGGGAAGGAATTACTATTTTCGAAGAACGATAGTCGCGTCGCGACCATTTTTTCGAAAATTTTGCAGGCACAACACATTAGGGCGATTGGTCTGTAGTTTGTGGGATCGAGGGAATCTTTGCCGGGTTTGGGGATAGGGATTACGTAGGCCTCCCTCCACCGGAGGGAAAGGTGCCCTCTATCCATATGCGGTTGTATAGGTCTAGTAGGAAATTTTGTAAGGTGGGGTGGATGTGCTGATCATGCTGTAGGGAATACCGTCCGGGCCAGGACAAGGGGATCGTCGCGAGGCCAGTGCCGCCTGTAGTTCACGCATGGTGAACAGTTGGTTGTAGGAGCTGTCTATGGACGGTGAAGAGGAGCTATTTTTAGGGGCGGGTACGGGGGAGCTAACTGCAGAGGAAGAAACGGCGGCGAAAGTAGAGGCTAGATGGTTTGCCACTGATTTTGGCTCGTATAGGAGTCCGTCGTTAGTCCGGAGTACCGGGGGTCGGGAGGGGACATGTCGCCTCTCGACGCCCCGTACCTTCTTCCAGATGGTAGCCGAAGGTGTGGTGGTGGTGACACCGGATACAAAGGCACGCCAAGAAGCTCGGCGCGCTGTCTTCATTGTGCGGCGGGCGATGGCCCTGGCCCGCTGCATCTCCGTGCGATGGATGGGAAGTCGCGTACGGTAGAACCGTCGAGTAGCCGTCTTCTTGGCGCATACGGCCTCCGTGCACTCTGGGGTCCACCAAGGTACCCGTCGGGCGCGGGGGTAGGTGGAGGATCGCGGGATGCTAGAGCGCGCAGCCGCTACCACGTTTGATTCGAAGTATGCGATACACTCATCGGAGGATGGGAAGTTGGCAGGTGTTCGAGTTGTATATGTATCGTCGTGGAAGCGGGACCATTAGCTTTTGCAGTAATCCATTTCTCCAGTACCGAACGGTCTGGTCGGGCCAATTGAGCGTGAGTTGAACTGGGAAATGATCACTTCCATAATCCTCTTGGAGGACTTGCCATGAGAAATCTAGGAGGGCATCGGTCGAAACGAAGGACAGGTCTATACAGGATGGAGTGCAGGTGGTGGCATGGTAGAAAGTAGGAGAGCCATCATTGAGGCACTCAAATGAGAGCTCGGTCATGATGTTGATCAGGGTCGGGGCCATATAGGTGGAGTGCGTGTCTCCCCACATGGGGTGGCGACTATTGAAATCGCCCAGTAATAGAAAGGGCCTGGGGAGTTGTTGTACGACCTCCACCAGGTCATCGCGGGAGACTTGGTGTGTGGAGGGAGGTATATTGAACATACGGTGTACTGTCTATCCAGGGAAAGCCGGGTAGCAATCACCTGTAACGGGGATCGGATAGGGAGATTGTAGAAGGGGACTGCGTGGTGGATAAAAATGGCAGCCCCCTTTCGAGTGCAGGTAGGAGACGGGGTGGTGATGAAAGAATATCCAGTCGGGCAGGGCATGGGTCTGGTCCCCAGGATGAGTTCCTGGAGACAGATACACACCGGACGGGAAGTGGCAATCAAGGAATTCAGGCCTTCGTAATTTGCAAATATACCTCTACAGTTCCAGTGAACTATTGTAGTTTTCGGGGGATCCATTATTTGATGATGGGGGATGGGTAAAGGTATAGGTGCGAAGATGTTGGAGTGTGAAGGTAGATTTGAGGTTCGCGAAGGCGAAGGGGAGTTAGGAGTATGGCTGGCTATCTGCCGTTCACCAGAGAAGGAATCGGTCGGCCAGTCGATCTCGCGGAGACCGCGGGGTCGAGTCGGCCGAGCGAGACCGGAGGCGCGGATCACGGCAGCTTGGAGATTGTCGTGGGCTCCGATGGTGCAAATTTCTTGAGCTTTTGTGTTCGGGCCATGGGGGGGGCGTTTTATTTCCCGAAATGGCACCTCCCCGCCTGTCTGGGGTCTCACGACGAACCTCAGGTGGCGATAGGGGTGCCAGAAGGACCCGGCAGATGGGAGGGAGGACGTGCTCAGAGTGGCTGACAGGGTTTGGGCCGGGGATTTTAAGGGAGCAGGTACAGTGGGGTGGGAGGAGGTGAAACAGTGTGTTCTCGAGGAGGGGAAGAAAAAATTGCGTCAGGAGGCAAGGGCAGGTCCATGAGACTCACGGGCGCAGCCGAGTTCCCCTACCATGTAGCTGCGCCAGAGCCGCATCCACTGGATCCTCGGGGGAGAGGATGTTGTCCAGATTGAATCTCGTCGTGGAGGGTGGGTCATATACTTCGGCAACTATTGTCCGAGTCTGTGGGGTAGATTGATGGGACTTCTGCTGTGGGGTGGTTTGGTCCTCATAGGCGAAGTGGGCGGTGTGAAGGTCCGATCCGTCTTCTTAGCACTAGGGGAAGAGGGAGAGACAAATTGAAGGTCCGGAGGGTCTGGCGACTCACTCCGACGTCTCCGCCTCGTCGACTTACTCCGGGCACTAGGTTCGGGTGTGTGCAGAGAGTGCTGGGAGGGCAGGTTCGAGGTGGGTGGGGCCTGGGTGTCCTGGTCCCAGACTCCTGTGGAATCTGTGGCAGGTGAGGTGCATGGAGAGAAGGAATGGTGGGGTACAGGAGGTCGTCAGCTCTTGCGGGACTCCCCCTGAGAGGAATGGGGAGCACTGGTCGAGGGGGTTGTGAGCGGCAGGCCAGGGCGGCGTGCCGAGCGGACAGAGCCGAGGGCTGCGCGTAAGACACGCCCGGTCTCACCTCCCGACTCCGCACCCTGTCTCGTGCCTCTCGGAGGCTAAGGAAATCCGCTACCTGTAGGCCTCGGACCTCCTTCTCGAACCTGAAGAACAGGCATTCTCTGGATGAAGATGGGTGTGCACCTTCACAATTGGAGCATTTGGGTGTGTTGGGGCACTTGTCTGGGTGAGCAACTTGTCCGCAACGAACACACAATTGGTGCGGCTGCCGACAAACTGAGCTAACATGTCCGAACTTGTTGCATTTAAAACAACGGGTCGGGTCTGGGATGTATGGGCGGACAGAGAATTCGCATGACGTGCGGTCTCCCATACCCCATACAATACGGTCGGGAGGACTAAGTTATTAAAGGTAAGAAGTAGACGCGGTGTGGGGGAGGGGGTACCTCCCTGTCGGGATGTGAAGCGATAGATCTTGGTGACACCCTGGGGTGCGAGGTCCTCCAAGAGCTCGTTCACTGTAATTGACAATAGCGTGTGGCATAAATAGTGCCCTGACTCTGGTTCAGGCGAGGGTGTGGTGAAACGGACACCGAGCATCCAAGGACCTCAGTGATGGAGAGTAGGGCTTTCGTCTCTGTGGCTGAGCGTGATTTTATGAGGAGGGAACCATCCCTCTGCGGTCGCACATCATAACGGCTGGAGTTGCTGCGGGCTCGGATCGCCTGAAACGTCCGTTCAGAATTGGTCGGAAGGGATCCAGAGGTAGGCCGGATCTCTAGGAATTTGTGGATACTTGGAAGGGATATGGAGGCAGTAGAGTCGAAGTGGACTGGGATATCCAACTGTCGATAGGATGGTCGTGCATACCGACTTCCCCTCCGCCGCGGGGCTCTCTCCGTGGGGAGGCGGGCCGACGGCGGGTGAGGGGGGCATACGGGGAGAGCAAGAAGCCGGGTTTTGGAGGTAAATCTTGGGTGGAACTTGACTTGCCCGAAGGCAGCTGAGGCGGGCTGGGGCGAGACCCCTGCTCCAGAGGGTGTACATCCAAAGGGATTCAGGGTACAGCCTGGGGTCGGCAACGGTAGAGGAGATGCAAGTGATCAGTTACCAAAGGGGGGTCAACCCCATCTGGATGCGGGCTTCCAGTGGTAGGGGACTCGAGGGCCTGGTTGCCCACCACCCGAGTGTTGAGAGTAGTAGTCCGAGTATTAGAAGCGGAAGTCGTTAACCGATAGATGAAAAGCCATAGCAAAAAAAGAGAATTTTCATCCCCCGCGCGCATCCAGCCACCATCGACTCCAACAAGGGAAAGGCGAATCGTGGGCTCACTCGGTCCCACCGCCAATAGATGTCACGCAGGGGAGATACACCCATTCCCAGTCCCCGTGCCTACAAGGCGGCCACTCTCATCCAACGCGCGGTGAAAGATGGCAGGGACAGGGCTTGGGTTTGGTTTAAGAGCGACAAGGGTGAAGGACAACCACCTCCTTCACCCAAGGTCCAAGGAAAAAATCAAGTCAAAGTCCAAAACAAAGCTAAATGCGGGAAGGGAGGAAACAACAAACCGAGAAAGAGTTGGGGAAAGGAGGAGAGGGAAATATAAGTAGGAGGGTAGGAGATCAGCCGGGTCCCCAAACGGGTCCAATGGTCCACGAGGGCAGAGAAGGCCTTTGCATCGGAGGAAGATGCATTCCCCCATTGGCCATTAGCAATGCTGACTACGAATCCACCGACCCCGAGTTCGAAACCCAGTAACGGCAGGCGCAGCATAACCCAGCTGTTCATCTTTCCACACAAAAGAATTGGTTGGCAGATAAACGGGTACCGTGGGTGGCCTTGTGGTTAAGACGCTGGGCTCCTAATCGGGAGGTTGTGAGATCGAGTCCGGGCAAGGACTTTGTAATTTCTGCCCGCCCGTAGTGGGGCGTGGTTCGGATTCCAAATTAAACTGTCGGTCTAAGGTGGAATGACAAGCTTGACCTTCGTCAGAATGAACAATTCGGGTGGAAACAAAACCAAGGTTAACTAAGGTTATACATATTAGTTCTTTAGTTAATTATAAAGTATGACGCAAAAATCTTAAACCGTGTCTGCCAGTGAATATCACCGTTTTTCGGTCCACGTTTCAACAAAATATTATTTTGGCAGTGGACACAATGTTAAATTTTAAAGCAAGCCTTAACACGACCGCAGGTCGATCCTGAACCGTCGTTCAAACTCAACAAAAGTTAACCTATTAAGGTCCAGTCGTGGCCAAAAGTTTGGAATCACCTTCGCATTTTTAAATAAAGCGTTAAAATACAGTCTTAATTTTAGTGATACCCACAAGGTATAAACACCACAGTGTATATTTTACCAGAATGATTGTAGCAGTCGTGTACATTTGGTTAATGTTAAGACTATATACACTTTGCTTCTAAAAGCTGTTGAATCCAAGAATTAAGTGGAGGACTTGACTTTGATGAAAGTGAAGTTCTGCTCTTCATTTGCAGGTTCTGTTATGTTGTTATTATGTCGTTATGTTATTATGTCGTTATGTTATTATGTCGTTATGTTATTATGTCGTTATGTTATTATTTCGTTATGTTATGTTATTATGTTGCATTTTTTTTGTTATGTTTTTAATTCCTAGTATGGGCATCAAACTCAGTAAAGAGCCCAGTAAAGCCTAAAGCTTAACGGCCAAATTAACTAAAATAAATAGTCCAACTTTACAATTATTTGTTAAAACAAAAAACAAAAATTTTAAAACTATTTTATCAATAAATTTTATTAAATTAATTTCAATTTAAACTCTTATAATATGTACTTTAATACTAACTAATTTTGTTAAACCATTTGATTCTCTATCTTCCTTAACTTACGAGTTATGTTGCGAGAACTGTCAGCAGAAAAAAACACAGTTTTTCTGTACTATATCACGCGGCTAAAATCTTTTGGGATTGGTTCACACCAAATCAGACTGGTCTGATAATTCTCCAGATCTTAATCAAATTGAAAACCTGTGGAAACTATTAAGGTCTGAAGTGACAAAAAAGAAGGGCAGAAGCCATGAATAGCTTTGCTCTACTACTAAAGATGTCTACAATTCGAAAATTTCCCTCGAACTGTGCCAAACCTTTGTTACTGTTTCGGAAATATAGTTTCACTCTGCTACTGATGATGCCTGCAAGTCGGAAATTTCTCTTAAACTGTGCCAAACCCCGTTAACCCAATTCCTAAGTGGATAAAGGCAGTAATTGATGCAAAAGAATGCCCAACTAAATACTGGCTTTCTAAAAAAATAAAAATATTTTCATAATAAAAATATTTTGACTCCAAACTTTTGACCACGACTGTAATTCTGGGTGTAATATTTAGACTTTGGTAAAAATTGAAATGGCTTCATATTGGTTTTTCCAGAAGTTAAAATGCCAAGAGAACTTCAACAAGACTTTCCCCTCAATGTCATTCCTATTCTCATTAGCGATTCGGAATTCAGAATGTTGAAAGTGAGGAACCCACATCTGAGAATAGTTTTTTTCATTTGACAAAGAATGTCACTGATTCGCACTCATGGTACGGGTGCCATACGAGAAGGGCTAAAATTTCCTAACCTAACCTAACATTAGCCGAGTCTACCCTAATCTGGAGTAAAGTTGTGAAAGCCGTGGATGAGAATGAAAGTGGCATAAAATGAGAAATAATGAATTTGGGAATCTCCTCCCGCGTGAGATTCCCACTTTCGCAAATAGGCCAAGAATTACGTGGGAATGACTGATTGGGGTGTTACCTTCCAACATCTCATCGAGGTAATTAATTAATTATTAAGAAATATAAAGAGAATTGTCCATTAGCAGACGGGAAAAAAAGTGTGGTCAACCCAAATAAACATTCTGAAGAGGATGAACACTAACTAAAGAGTATTTCCTGAAGGGACAGAAGAATATTCGACCAAGCGTAAAAGCGAGAACTGTTAGGATCTTCGTGGATAAGAGTCCATTCTTCCGCTGAACGAAAATCTTTAGTGAAATGTGGTTTAAACGGACGAGTGTCTCGAGAAACCTTTCCTACGTAGAGGCCACGAGGACGAGAGATTTACCAACGAACGCGAAGAATGGACACACAGAGCGATAGAAAAGTCTTTTGGACTGATAAAGTCTAAATTTGAAATTTTCATATCGGAAACGAAAGAGTATGCGAGGACATATGATTAAAACGGGGGAATGGAGGGGGTCCATTCGGGTTTGGGGCTGAATCTCGGTAACCGGAGTGGAAGATCCGGTTAGGATAGATGAAAGAATGGACGAATCGAGAGACAACAAACATTTACGAAACCATCATTTTATTCTTTCTCAAAGAACAATGATAAAAGATGGATTCAGTTTGCAACATGATGATCTACAGATCTACAGAAGCTAAGGCTAACAGAGACCCTAAGATCCACTCTAAAGTTAGCCCGAGAGAAAGAAGAGAATAAGGGGTTAAGTAAGTAGCAAAACCTATCATTCGTGGGTTAACATTCATTCAGAAAAAGAGAGAGAAAGACTTACCATCTTCATCCGCCGGCCACTGCCAACAAATCGGAAAAATAGTCGAAGAGAATAGGAAAGGGGTGAAAGATGAAAAGAAGTAAACTAAGAACGCTTACAAACCATGCAACCACAGTCTTAACTCAAACACTGTCATACTATGCAAACTACAGACATGCAAGTAAAGAGAAGATAAGAACAAAAAAAAGTATGAAAAGTATAACAAAAAGTGGGTTCGTTTATGTGATAATAATGATGATGATCCTAAAGATAGGTCTAACGCAATCCAACAACTGTAGTGGTGGTAATTGAGAAAACAAAGCGGAGTGAAAATTATGGAGCAACCTCAGCAAAATCCAGACCTCAACTTCGGTTTAAGATTATTTGAACAACCAAAACAAATCAAAATCAAACCAACATTTACAGAACTTCAGGATGTACTTCCACAACATCTCTCGAATAATACTTCACAACACTTTTTAGGGAAACTAAAAAAAAAAAAAAAAAAAAAAAGTCACGAAAAACTTTACGCAAAAAAAAAAAACAACATTTTCCCAATTTTGTTTATTAGTGCTTCAAAAATACATCTTTTTACTCTCAAAACGTTGCCTATCCTATTATAATCCCAAAACATATGCACTGCACCAAAAAAAAAGGGATGCAGATGGCCCCCAAGACTTTTGAACTCATATATATATATATAATATATATATATATATTATATATAATAACATACCCCCTATCTTTATATCAACATTAAAAATAAGCATGTAGATATTGTGATAAAGAAGAAAATAATAATATAATAATGTACGATTTTATATTTAAGGCGTTTATAAATATATATATATAATTATATATAGAGAGATATATAATCCTATATTCGTATATCAAATCCATTAGAGACGCGTTGATAGATCAGGCCCGGCAACAATTTATCTCAGACTGGTTAACTTCAAGCCTTGAAAATATTATATATATATATATATATATATTATAATATATATATATATATATATATATATATATACACTGTGTGTATGTATTATATATATGTGTGTGTGTGTGTGTGAGATAGGAAAATATATTCAATAAATAAATTAACAAATAGACAGTATATAACGTAGGTTGGTGTGTGTGTGGGGTGGGGGGGGTCAAATTAGGCTCATAAATGGCGCGAGGTGATGTGGGTTCCTCGCTGACGTACCTCCTCCCTCCCACAAACTCCGACCCCACTAGGAGACCCTATAAAAGGGGTTTACGAGGTGCCAAAATAACTGTGAGGCCATTTAACCGTAAGACGAACGACAGGGGCTCGAATGATTGGGCAATTAACGCGGGCATTCCGTGCCCACACCATTAAACCAGCGAAAGTAAACACGCCCTAACTAACACCTCTTGACGCGTATGCGTTATAACGTTGCGTTAAAGGGCGTTAAAATTGTTAGGACGTTAATATACAAACGTCTTAACGCATTTCTGAAAAAGATTATATTAGGGAAAATAAAAAATAAATAATAAATAAATAATATATATATATATATAATATATATATATATATATTATATATAAAAATTATAATCTTTTTTTTTTTTTTGTTTTTTAGTGCAGTGTTTGGGCTTGGGAAGTCTGAGTTGGTGCCTTATCAGCAAGTTCTGATAAGACCAACTCATTTGGTAAAAGGCTGTACCAGTGTTATCGTTGGCAGTATCTTACTGATAACATACAGCACTCAGTATTTGGTGTTACAAAAGTTCGCGTTTGGATTAAACTACGAATATAGGATTAACGACTACGGATAAATAAGCATATGGCGGACGAAAAATGAATTTATTTCCACCGACTGTACAATCGTACATTTTTTTTTGCCATTCGTAAACATTTTCTTTAACGGTTTTAATGGGGGACTTAAATAAGATTTGGTTCCGAACTAAATTCAGTAATAAATCTTTGCTAAATGTACATACAGCTAGAGCTTATATATATATATATGAGAGAGAGAGAGAGAGAGAGAGAGAGAGAGAAGAGAGAGAGAGAGAGAGACTTACTTTAACATCTGTTGACATCATTTAACATCGTAGTAAAGCACTGAAATTTTTTTTATTTTTTTTAAACACAAAATTAGCTGTTTATATATATATATATATATATATACTGTATATATATTATACAAAACGAAGCAATAGTGAAGATATACACAAATGCAAAGGGACGAAACAAAAGTAAACAAACCGTAGACTATTGAAACGCTTATCTCATTTCTATTTGGGCCTTGCGTGTTATCGCTCATTCTGATAAAGAAACGATAACAAGGGAAAAGAGAAAGATAACAATGAAAATAATATAAAAAGGGGGTAACTTGCAGAAACGCGATAACAGAAATATGTATACAAAGGAACCCAAATAGAAAATGGAGGACGAAAAGGATAACTTTTATTTTTTTTAATAAAATAATAATAATAATAATAATAATAATAATAATAATTATTATTATTTCGACAGTTTATATAAAATAAATTATATAGAACTTAAATTATAACATATAATCCAGCCAATCATCGTGGAAGGACAGAACTTCGCACAAAACTGCTACAAGACGTAAATGAAATGAATCATTGAAACGTTTCAATACCTAGAAAACTGGAACCAGTGCGACTGGGCAAACATTTGTAATGCCGAACATGCCGGAGACAACGTAATGCGAGGGTAAACGTATATAAAATGTTTAGGGTCCTAATGGCGTATTTTTTACAGTACCCTAATCAGGATGTCCATGAAGCCGAGCATCGTAGAAATAAACTGTAATCAATAAACTTTGCTTTTGATGCTAGAATTTATGGACACCCCGTAGTTGTTACCTTCGTTAACCTTGGTTTAGCTTCCACCCGAATTGTTCGTGCTGACGAAAGTCAAGGTTGTCATTCCACCTTAGACCTACAGTTTAACGTGGAATCCGAACCACGCCCCACCAGCAAGCCAGCGTCCTAACAAACTGAGCTACCCAGGGTACACATTTATCTACCAACCAGTTTTTTCTTTATTGTGTGGAAGGATGAACGGCTGGGTTTGGTTTCGCGCCGCCTACCGTCACCGGCTCTCGATCCCGGGGCCGATTGATTTGTAGTCAGCGATGCTAACCCACTACACCACCACCAAGGCGCATACTGTACGATAAAGTACAGAAGTCTTTAAGTGTCAAGGCCGTAAAACATTTTACTACTTATTTACCGCATCAATTTCCATTTTGCTCTCTGTCACCGAGTCATCAGACAGAAGACCAGTAATACTCTTTGTGTTCAAATACAGGGTGTTCAAAGAGAAACGTCACCCATTGGAGAATGCATATATCATTGTAACCTAACCCTTTCCTTTCTGTTTGTGTTTCTTTTTTTAAACACCCTGTAGATATTTAAAATATCGTAAAAGTGATTTGCTTTTCTATTTAACTTGAATACAGATTTATCAATACAGTATGACCGTTTGTGAGCGCCGCCACAATCGGCGTCAAGCGTTTAACTGTCGTCTCTCGTACGTACACTTTCAATATTTCAGTAAAACATTCAAATTCATTTAAATGAAGGTCTTCATAATATATCGTCACTATATAATCATTTCTCATTCATTATTATATAATTTTCTTAACATTTTACTGTGGAGTCATTAAGCGAAGCAATTAACCCCGTCAATATAGCCATCAAAGAGAAAGGGCGACAAAAGTGAGCCTTGTCTCACTCCACAGCGAAATTAAAAACTCTGTAAAAACATTCGCCCATGTACGAGTCTGACGCGTGTACCAGAAAGGAAATATATTCAATAAAGAGACTGGTACACGTATCTTGAGTAAAATAATGGGATATACTCCACCATATGCTCGCAATTTCACTCCGGTACAGCCGTAGAATTAGATACTTATTAACAATTTTTTGTTCGACGAAGCGTTTTAAAATCAAACTGATTAAGGAATGACCTTCACGCGAAAGAAGCAAATAGTATTAAATATAATCTACGTTATCGTATGTAAAGTTTCAACAACGTAAAAACTAAACGCAAGACGCCATCAAGAATATTATTAATAATAGAGCATCCAATAAAACCCACTGACCACTTGATAAATTATAATCCCTTTTTGGCTATTTTTTTTTTTTTTAATTCTTTTACGAGCTAAAAGGCACTATAAAATAGCCAGGAAGGAACCTATAATTTTGGAGGTGAAGCTGATGATGGGACAACCAACAAACATACCCATTAGTACCATGGGCATAATGACGAGGCGTGGGGGCAGGGTTGGGGTATATGTGGGCATTTGGCCTCACGCAATGAGTCAATGTGTGTTTGTTTTTGTTATCGCTTTCATCTTTGGAGAGCTTGCGGCAAATCGCGTTGTTGTGATTGATCGAATGCAACTCTCTCTCTCTCTCTCTCCTCTCTCTCCTGTATCACGAAAAGGATTAATTCTTACAATGAACAACTTCAAAGGCATATGTATTAAAACCATTTCCTCGCAATAGGATCCTCATACACCCTATCTATCTATCTATCTATCTATATACTCTCCATCAGTTATACCCTTATTTTAGTACCCCGTTACCCAACCCAAGTCCCCCACTCCCCTACACCTTTAACAGTGGTCATAATCAAATAAGGCGTAGCAATGCGCTATTACCTATCTGCTCGGATGGCTCCAAAAACAAACGTGCATCTCGGTAATATACGTTATCGGGAACCAGAAATGGGCGGGGCTTAGAGAAGCAGATTATAGGTAAGGTCACCAGATGGCGCTTATCTGTCAGTCAACCCTAAAGAGTGGAGCCTTGGTTTATTTATATATATATATATATATATATATATATTATATAATATAATATATACACCTTTTACATAATTAAAGGTAATTTTCATATAAAAGAAAAACTCCATTATATGGAGCTGAAATCAAGAGAAATCTTTATACAGTGACTAACAAGTAATAATTCAAAGAACAGTGAACAGCTTTTCTTTTTTCAAAGAAAATTTCACCATTTTGAGAGAGAGAGAGAGAGAGAGGAGAGAGAGAGAGAGAGAGAGAGAGAGAGGAGAAAATTATCGTTAATCGCGCGCAAACATTGAAAACTTAGACAAGAAAGATTTTGAAGGATTACAGAACAAAATCGCTATTTTATTGAAAATGAATATTACTGTATGATTTATCTCACACACACACACACACAATACAGTCAAGTGTGTGTGTGTGTATACAGT